>NEWO01001166.1:100459-118182 GCA_003013225.1 Phalaenopsis aphrodite
AATGAAAGAGGTGAAGATAGTACATGGTACCTGGACACCGGTGCAAGCAACCATATGTGTGGGAGACGAAGCATGTTCGTAGAGCTTAACGAATCAGTAAGTGGCAATGTGTCTTTTGGAGATGAGTCTAAGATAGAGGTGAAAGGCAAATGTAACATTCTTATCCATCAGAAAAATGCGAAGCATCAATTTATCTCTAATGTTTACTTTGTGTCGAAAATGAAAAGCAACATCTTGAGTTTAGGGCAACTTTTGGAGAAAGGATATGATATTCACTTGAAAGAAAGTACTCTCTTCTTAAAAGACAATAATGATAACTTGATTGCTAAGGTGCCAATGTCTAAAAATAGAATGTTCTCACTCAACATTTAAAATGATATTGTCAAATGTCTGAAGACATGTTATAAAGATGCTTCTTGGCTCTGACATCTTCAATTTGGGCATCTCAACTTGGGAGGACTCGATTTGCTTTCAAAGAAAGAGATGGTGAGAGGATTAGCTTGCATCAACCACCCTGATCAATTATGTGAAGGATGTTTACTCGGAAAGCACTTTAGGAAAAGCTTTCCAAAGGAGTCAAGTTCAAGAGCCCAAAAGCCTCTTGAGCTCATACATACAGATGTCTGTGGTCCAATAAAGCCAAACTCACTCGGTAAGAGCAACTATTTTCTTTTCTTTCTAGATGATTTTTCACGAAAAACATGAGTGTATTTCTTAAAACAAAAATCAGAAGTTTTTGGAATATTCAAGAAGTTTAAGGCAGATGTAGAGAAAGACGGTGGTCTTAAGATCAAAGCTATGCGATCTGATCGAGGAGGAGAATTCACTTCAAAAGAATTTCAAGAATTTTGTGAAGCCAATGGAATACGTCGACTTCTAACTTTTCCAAGATCTCCCCAACAAAATGGAGTAGCAGAAAGGAAGAATAGAACTATCCTCAACATGACAAGAAGTATGTTAAAAAGCAAAAGATTGTCAAAGAACTTTTGGGCAGAAGCGGTTGCATGTGTTGTTTATTTGGCTAACTAATCACCAACAAGAAGTGTGTTGGGAAAGACACCACAATAAGCATGGAGTAGAAGGAAGCCCGACATCTCTCATCTACGAGTTTTTGGATGCATAACTCGTGTACACATACCCGACGAGAAAAGAAGTAAGCTGGATAACAAGAGCGAGAAGTTTATTTTCATTGGTTACGACAACAACTCGAAAGGCTACAAGTTATACAATCCATGTACAGGGAAAACAACCATCAGCAGAGATGTCATATTCGATGAAGGAGGAGAATGAGACTGGGGACTACATGCTGAGGACTATAACTTTTTCCCATACTTTCAAGAAGAAGACGTAAAGCAGCCAAGGATCAAGAAAGCAAGAGAAGAGCCTACTACTCCACAAACAACAAGTAATCAAAGCAACTCATCGTCATCAACTTCACGAGAAAATTCAAGTGAAAGAGTACCACACTTCAAAAGATTAGAAGTTACTCTTTTTTGTCTCTTTGCTGACTGTGAACTCATGGACTTTCAAGAAGTCATATAAAGTAAGAAGTGGAAAGATGGAATGGATGAAGAAATCAAGGCGATCGAGAAGAATGACATATGAGAGCTGGCTTCACTTCCTAAAGGGCATAAGAAAATTGATGTGAAGTGGGTGTACAAAGTGAAGAAGAATTCCAAAAGAGAAGTTGAAGGATATAAGGCAAGATTGGTGGCAAAAGGCTACAGTCAAAGAACAAGCATCGACTATGATGAGTTATTTTGCCCCTGTTGCTCGATTAGAAACTATTAGAGTAATCATCTCTTTGGCAGCTTAAAATAAGTGGAGAATACATCAAATAGATGTAGAATCTGTCTTCTTAAATGGAATACTTGAAGAAAAAGTCTACATTAAGCAGCCACCAGGATATGAAGTCAAAGGGCAAGAAGACAAGGTTCTAAAGCTAAAAAAAGCTCTATACGGGCTAAAACAAGTACTAAGAGCATGGAATAGCCGAATAGACAAGTATCTACAAGAGAAAGACTTTATGAAATGTTCTTATGAGCATGCTCTTTACATCAAGAATGAGGATGAAAATATATTGATTGTTTGTTTATATGTGGATGACTTGATCTTCACAAGAAAAAATTCAAGCATGTCTGAAAACTTCAAAGAAGCGATGATAAAAGAGTTCGAAATGACAGATATTGGGCTCATGACATTCTACCTTGGCATTGAAGTCAAACAAACAGAAGATGAGATCTTCATCTCTCAAGAAGGTTATGCGAGGGAGATATTGAAGAAATTCAAGATGGAGAATAGTCAACCTATAAAAACCACTGTAGAATGTGGAGTCAAGCTATCACAGTTTTATGAGGGAAAAAGAATTGATCCACGTTTTTCAAGAGTTTGGTTGGAAGTTTGTGTTACTTAACATGCACAAGACCTGATATTCTTTATGTTGTTGGACTTGTCAGTCGCTACATGGAGACTCCGACTGTTACCCACCTGAAGACTGCTAAAAGAATTATGTGTTATATCAAAGATACAATTGATTTTGGCTTATTTTAATCATCATCCAACATTTTCAAGCTTGTAGGATATAGCGACAGTGATTGGGCTGGAGACATGGATGATAGAAAGAGCACTACAGGGTTCGTGTTCTTCATAGGAGACACTGCTTTCACTTGGATGTCAAAAAAACAACCAATTGTCACTCTTTCTACTTGCGAAGCAGAGTACGTGGATGCAACCTCATGTGTTTGTCATGCAATTTGGCTTCGAAACCTATTAAAGGAGTTAAGTTTATCACAAGAAGTGATAATTAAGATTTGTATTGATAACAAGTCTGCAATCGCGCTAGCAAAGAATCCTATTTTTCACGATATAAGCAAACACATTGATATGCGTTATCACTACATTAAAGAATGCATCGAAAGAAAGGAGATACAAGTGCAGTACGTGAAGTCTCAAGACCAAGTTGCAGATATTTTTACCAAGCCACTCAAGAGTGAAGACTTTATTAAAATGAGAAGTTTGCTTGGAGTCACAAAATCAAGTTTAAGAGGGGGTGTTGAAATATAAACTTGATTTTAGTTTTTTAAATAAAACTTAATTTCTAGAAGCTTATTCTAGATTATGTGGTAGGTATGAAATTATTGTGTAGTATGTGTGGTAGGTGTGGTAGGTGTGGAATTATTTGTAACCATTAGATTGTAATTGTGGTGACACAATTCTAGTCATTAATTTAGGAGGTGCCACTAGTATAAATAGGGGTGGAGTCTTTGAGTTTGCATCAAGCACAGTAAATGTGATAAATAAGAGTGAAGCTTCTTCCATAAGTTATTTTTTTGGCCTTTGTCATTTCCTAAAAGCTTATCAATTCCAACAGTTTTCACTATATTGATTGGATGTAACTACATGATCTAATTTGAAGTTGCTATGATGATACACCAATAGGATTGTTCTTTCTTTCTTCAGCAAGATTGACTTTAATCGCCACACAAATTTTTGTGAATGTCAAGAGCAAGGCTATTTTCCCAGTCATAATAATTAGTCATTTCTAAGTCTTGAAAATATTCAGTTTATTCTCAGTTGCTGCATATTTTGTTTTGTTTACTTTTTTATTTGTCAACAAATGAATTATTTCATCATAAGGTTAGTGTTTTGTGATCTTACTACTCTATGAAGAATTTATACGCTGCCTCTGTTGGAGTGCAATTTTGCAGATTGTATTTGTGACTGTTTATTTTGCATGATTGTATCTCGTTAGATCTGAAACTTTGATCCCATAAATTTATTTACATTAGTGTTTTCCATTTTGCATTATTGTATTTTCAACTCGTCCACTTTATCATTTAAAGCTAAATTTTTTATAAGTTTCTTTGTTTTGTACTTTCAAAGCTTAATTTTGTTAAATTTCTTGTGTTAGGGACAATTTTTTGAATTTCTCATGTTATTTTTTAATATATGGAAGATCTTATTGCTGTGTACTTTGGTATCATGATTCTTACTTGTTTTGTTCATATTTTGGTTTTTAATTCCGCGAGATTAACTTTCTAGTGTAGATCAAAGGTATGCAACGCCAACTTTTTTATTTTTATTAATAGCTTAACAAGTGTTGATGCCCAGTTATTCTTCAAATTCAAAACCATCTTTTAAAGGTTTTAAAGCAAAGAAAGCTTTTAGCAGCAACATTGGATAGTGTCTGAGACAAAAGTACAGGCAGTGAGTTTTCTGATCAATATTCCTTTTTTCCTTTTTAGCCTACTATAGTCCAATTTGGTTATTTCCATGCTTAGTATGCGAGTTTATGGGATAATCCTACTAAAACCTGATTAATGGTCACTTATTTTTATCTCGTTAGATCTGAAACTTTGACCCCATAAATTTCTACTTTATAATACAGAGAGATTTGAGTTTCTTTTAGAGGCTTTTGAAGTTAATGTGCTACCTTTTAATGAAAAATAAAGCTTCTTGTATCCTTCTCTTTGTTTTTTGTTTTTACTTTTCTTTTGTTTTCATAAATATAATTTTTTAGTGTATTTTTTAAATATTTTTATCTTTTATTTCTAAAAGGAATATAAAATATTTTTGGAAATACTAAAAATACCTTTTAAATATTTTGAGTGTTTTTAAAATTAATTATTTTTAAATTAAATAACCAAATATTTTTAGTTTCAAATCAAAATATAAACAAAACAAGATAAAAACAAAAATATAGATAATGAAAAAGAATTGATGGGGTCATTTTTGTTTTTTTTAAATTTGTTTTATATTTGCTTTGATATAATTTAAAACATATTTGATTGAGCTGATTATTTTTAAATTCACTCAAAATATCTTTAGGCGTTTTGAGAATTTTCAAAGAAAAGTTGATTTGGTTTTTAAAATAAAAAATAGAGGAATTTCTCTAAGCTTGTCAAGGTATTCATTTGTTGAGCTAACAATCTGAATCGAACATAACGACAGCTTAAACCATCTCGAAAATTAGTTTGCCCAGATATTGTCCATATGTCGTACACACACACACACACACACACACACACACCAATCAATAAATTTTAAAAAAATAAAATAAAAACAGGAAATAAAACTTATGCCATATTGTGCCCTAATTTTTGAAAGTTTTTTTTTGTATTGTTTTGTACTAATTATAGTTAAATTTTTATAAATTCATCATCTTGGGAACATTTTTTGTGAATTTTTCAGGTTCTTTTTAACCTCATGAAAGGTCTTGTTGCTGGGTACTTTGTTATCATGATTCTTACATGTGTCCTTGTACTGCTTTCCGAGCTACCCATTGATAAAAAAATGAACTCCATGGAATGAATTGCCAGTACATATCAAAGGTATTCAGTCCCAACATCCTGAATTCTTTTGAGCAGCTTAACAAGTATTGATGTCCAATTCCTTTCATATTTGAAACCATATTTTACAGTTTTGAAGTGAAGAAAGCTTTCAGGAACAGCAATGGAAAGTTAGGAGACAAAGGTACCAGTTACGAGCTTTCTGATCAATTTTCCTCTTCCTTAGCCTTTTTATGTTTAGTCCAATTTAGTCATTTCCAAAACCAGAAACCCTACAACACTAAAATAATGGTCACGTATTTGCTACATAATACAAAGAGATTTGAGTTTCTTTTGAGTCTCGTGAAGATGATGTTCTTCTTTTTAATGAAATATAAAGCTTCTTGTATCATTTTCTTGTCTCAACATTACAATATGATTTTTTCACTGTTTGATCTGAAATTCTAGCCGCAAATTGCGTTTATGTTCAACTATCTTTTAAGATAACTATTACTTTGCAAACTTCATTGTTACACACTATAGATGGAGATTTCCTCAGTAAATCTGCAAAACCCAAAAGAACAAATTTGTATTATCTCAACATTACAATATGTCTCTGTAGAATTAAATTGTTTTTGAAAGTATGGTTTTTGTATTAACTCTAGAACATATTGGCACCGACATCTTAAAATGTGTGAAAATAAATAAGTTTTATCAATTTGTATTATAAATACAGAATTTAAAATAAAAATTATATCATTTTATATGATAGTAACAAAATGTATGGCAAAAAACTTCTCCCATCTGATGTAAATATGTCATGTCCTAATTATAATACATGGAAAATTAATAAATGCCATGTCATTCTGTCAGACACATTGTTTTAGCTTAAATTGTAAAGATATTAAATCCTCTAGATAAATGGTTTCCTAATATCTTCAATATTTCTATCATTTCTCCTCCAAATCAAAATAGAGAAATTATTAACATGTGGCTATGCTAATATGTGGTAGTAATCAATGCAACTTTTGTGTTGAATTTAGGGGCATCCCTTAGTGGATATAGAGTAGTGCCTTGTAGGAGGATTGTAATACTCATCATGGGTTAGACAACAATTAGTGGCAATGTCATGAACTAACTTTATTTATGTGGCTTGTCATTGTAACTTTAACTATAATGGAACATTTATCACTTTTTTATCACTTTAGGAGTGATCTTAAAAGTAACCTGGATAATTAAAGGATGTTCAACTTATTTGTCTCTCTGATAGGAAATGACTATAAAAAACAAAATAGTATGTTAGATGGCCTAATAATGTATGTTAAAGGAAAACATTTAGGGTCTGTTTGGGGCAGCTGCAGCTTATTGAATAATCTATTGATATGCTGATTCGAAATAATTTGCTGATAAGCTAAGTGTGGTGCCTATTATAAATTTTTATTTTTTTGGAAAAGTCAGACAACAGTCAGAAAGCTGTCACCGCACCTAGATATGTGTGGTGTGAAAACGCTGGTTTCAGTGTTTTGAAAACGCATAAGCTGCATCAAACAGACCCTTAATCAACCACCTTAGAATAAATAATAGTAGAAGAAATGTCAAATTGTAACTCTTTCTTATATAAGATAAGTAATGATTAATCTAGTTGAATGGTACAACAATATCATGTCGGATGTATCTCTTTTTAAGTTGCCTTAAAGGATATACCTAACATATACTCACACCTTAGTATTTTTTATAGTAAAGTGATCAACCTCTATCATTATTATTTTTTTAACTATGACGTCACTTTTTATCATCATTACAACAACAACAAAGCCTTTTTCCATTAAGTAAATTGATCGCCTCTATACTAAACCCTAAAAGGTTCGTCCACCCTTTTTCTCCATTGTGTCCAACATAAGTATCATATTTCTATTTAATTTTAATAGATTAAGATCATTTTTTACACAACATGCCCAAGTCTTTTTAGGACCATCTTTACTTTTTTTACCATAGTTAAATTCTTCTTTATAACATGCCCAAGTCTTTTTAAAACATGACTCTCTTAACAAGATTATCAGATGGTTGAATTTTAACGTGACAACCATCTAAGGCGACTCTCTCTAATCTTTTATGTCATTAGAGCAACACTAACCATTTCACAGATATATTTGTTTCGTACACTCATCCATCTAAGCATTCTCATCTCAGCTTTAACTTAGTTTTATGTTTTTCTTTTTTTTATATGTCAACATTTTGTACCATAATGCATTGCATTTTTCACCTTCATCTTAAAAAAATTTTCTTCAAGTTAAGCGGTATTTCTATATCACACAACAGGCCTGATACGTTCCTCGCCATCTATATCACCATCGTTTTAAACAATAATTCTATCGGCTCATACATCTTTTCTCCAAATCTATTCGGCTCATGTTCGGCTCATACATCTTTTCTTCCATAATTTAAGCTCTAAAAATTAAATTGTTCCTTTATTGACTTCTTCATTGTGATTATAAATAATTAAATAACATCAAATAGTTTTCTGGATTAGATAATTTAGTCCCCTCCAAAAATATGGGATACATCATTCTTTCAAGATTATTCTTGAGTTCTCTTTGGAGCTTTTTCTTCTAATATTTTCTAGAATGCAATAGTCTTCTAGAGTTACTTAGATTGCTCTCCTTTATTTGATCTTTTCTAGAATCTTTCATCTCATGATTGTCTTATCAATTTCTTTAAATTTGGCAGATTGTGACACTCTCCCCACTTAAGCTCACAATGCCCTCATTGTGGCACCCACTTGATATCGTCGGTTTTTTTTCCAAGTATTTTCATGTCTCATTTCTTTTCTACCCACTTCTTCATTCTTCTTGCAGCATTATGTAATATGGCTCTAGCTAACTCCCTTTGCTCGTTTTAGGATTTAGCAAATTTGAAGAAGGTTGGGCTTTCTCTCTCGTGCATGGTTGTAGGGGAGAGGGGTACCATACAACAAGGTTTTATAGCTAGTGGCTCGGTCTTTGGTTCCAACTCAGTTTGTTGATCTACCTTCCCCTTTGGTGGTAGTTTGATAATTTCAGACGTGTTGGGTTGACTACCTTCCCGACTAGGTAGACTTAGGTCCTAATGGCTTAAGATGACGGGTTTATGGTACCCCGACCCAGCTACCTCTTCCTTCTAAGATTACTCTAACTTCTTGAGTTGTCTCTTCTCTGACCTCATTGATATCATCTTGATGGCCCGATGCCGATAAGTTGCCGCCCATTTAGGATACGATGATTTGTCATCTGCCCTTATGACCCAAACCCTTTCCCACAAATTTTAAAACCCAAATTACTCCATACAGCCTTCCATAAATAACTTAAAAGTTTTTCATATCTGACATGTTAAAACTCCCATATTAGTGTCAACTCAAGAGGTAAACAATATATATATATATGAAAATCTTGGAATTCTCTTATCTCTTATTTATAGTCCCATCCAAGTCCAAGGGATACATCATTCTCTTATATACATACATAACCCTAGATCTTTCTAGATTATTCTTGAGTTCTCTTTGGAGTTTTTCCTTCTAATATTTTTTAGAATGCAATAGTCTTCTAGAGTTACTTAGATTGCTCTCCTCTATTTGATCTTTTTTAGAATCTTTCATTCATGATTGTCTTATCAATTTCATTAAATTTGGTAGACTGTGACACTCTTCCCACTTAAGCTCACAATGTCCTCATTGTAGGATCCACTTGATATCGTCGATTTTTTTTCCATGTATTTTCATGTCTCATTTCTTTTCTACCCACTTCTTCATTCTTCTTGCAGTATTATGTAATATGGCTCGAGCTAACTCCCTTTGCTTGTTTTAGGATTTGGCAAATTTGAAGAAGCTTGGGCTTTCTCTCTTGTGCATGGTTGTAGGGGAGAGGGGTACCATACAACAAGGTTTTATAGCTAGCGGCTCGATCTTTGGTTCCGACTCAATCTGTTGATCTATCTTCCTCTTTGGTGATAGTTTGTTTGATAATTCCAGACATGTTGGGTTGACTACCTTCCCGAATAGGTAGACTCAGGTCATAGTGGCTTAGGATGACGGGTTTATGGTACCCAGACCCAACTACCTCTTCCTTCTAAGATTATTCTACCTTCCTTGATGTTGAACCCCTTTGAGTTGTCTCTTCTCTGACCTCGTTGATATTATCTTGATGGCCCGATGCCGATGAGTTGCTGCCCATTAGGGATACGACGATTTCTCATCTGCCCTTATGGCCTAAACTCTTTCCCACAAATTTTAAAACCCAAATTACTCCATACAACCTTCCACAAACAACTCAAAAGTTTCTCATATCTGACATGTTAAAACTCCCATATTAGTGGCAACTCAAGAGGTAAACAATATATATGAAAATCTCGGAATTCTCTTATCTCTTTAAATTCACTTATCTATATTTGCCTTGTGTCTGGTATTGACTTCTCAAATTCATGATTTTCTCGGAGAAAGAATGTTAATATTGTTGATACTTAATAACTGCAAAAAGATAGTTCGTGACACCATACCCTCAAACTCTGTAAAACGTTCATTACCTCAGACTCAATACCTTCTAGGGCAAACAATAATAATCCAGTTGGAGGCTTTCTCTTGGGCTCAACTTGGATCACGAACATCTCTTCTTTGACAGCAAGTTAGTTCTCATCTTCATTCTCCTGCTCTTGGCCTTCACCCTTTGCCTCCTCTAATGCACCCTACCAGTGAAAAAGATTATTGTCCTGGTTGGGGAATCTGATGTCATGTACCCAAACTCATGACACTTGAAGCACTGCATGATCATGTTGGATTTGAGAGTACTGGTAAGCTACAACGACAATAATATGTATGTAATAAGGTAACTCTGGCACAGTTGGTTTTAAAGAGGTGGTACTCAAATTGTTAGACGAATTAGGGGTATGATAGCCTCGAGCTAGTCCTTTAAAAAAATAAAAAAATATATAAAAAGTTACTTTTTAATAAATTCATCCTATATCTAAAATGTTATCCAGGACCATGCATGTGCTTTTGAGTGTAATTTTTCCTTAGGGGCACTTACATGCATTGCACACAATTCTTCTACGTTTGCATATCTCCCACTAAAACTTTCACATTTATACACATAGTAGTCAAATTTTTAATACACATAAAAAATAACACTAATATCACTTTTAAAAGTGAAATATACCTTTTCATGTAAAGATTTAAAGCACCAAAGTGCTATGTATGTAAATATGAGAGCTTAGAGGTGAGATATGTAAATACATGAGAATTGTGTGGTATATACGTAAATTTCCCTTTTCCTTGGCCTTAATTTTACCTTATCTCGAAACCACCATATCTGTAGTCTCTTTGAAGCTCGCTCCAACACTCTGTCAAAATTGAGCATCAAAGTCACATCCAATATTCGTAAAAGCCGGGCAATAGTAATTCTCTCTTTGTAATCATAGGTTTTTCAAATTTTAGATAAGTTGGATTATAAATTTGATGATTTCTATTGAAATATATTATATCTAATTTTAAAGCCTAATTTTTAAAACCTTGAGGTTTTATAATATAAATTAAATTTATAAAATTTTTTTTTGCATTATTTTTGCTTGAATATTTTTAATCAAGAATAATGAAAAATTATTTTTTTTATATTAATAATTAATTAAATAAAAAAATGCATCATGTCTTATTTTTTTCCAATTATGTAATGTCTCCGTAACGTGTTGTGTTGTGTCGTGTCTGTGCCTCCGAGTCCGTAACCGTGCTCCATAGGGTTGAAGAAAATTTTGAAAAATAGTAGTCAAGTTTATACCCATTTTGAGTAGAAGCATAACTAACGAGCATATTTTTTGACTTGGAGTTCAAGTTTTTCTTGATTATACGTTCGAATGTAAGTAAATACAATGCACTCAAATATCTTTAAAGGTAAGGAAGAAAAAAGACGATATATTTAATAAATTTTATGAAAAAAATCAAAAGGTATTTCAGAGTAAAACCTTATTGGAGTTCTACTATTGAGAAATATAGCAGTAAAAATGACTTCACCACAAAGATAGTTTTGACTCCTGATTTGTAAATTACAATGCTCGAATTACTTTCAATAATTGTTCTTTCTTTATTTCAACCACACTATTTTATTGATGAGCATCGACACACGAGAATATTTACGCTTTTTTCAAAAAACAATATCCATAATATTTTTGAAATACTTTCAATTATTATCATTTCATACTATTTGAATAAATTTTATTAATTGTGTATGTACCATGGTGTAATTTTTTTAAAAAATTACTTCAAAATTTTCATATCATTTTTTTAAAAAATTACTTCAAAATTTTCATATCAAATACACCATACTTAACCTTATGTGATCATCAATAAAAGTCATAAATTATTTTTTTTTCTAGGGCATGTAAGATGTCTACAGAAATTTCATATATCATTATGAATCAGAGTAAATGTTGTAGTTGATTTGCAAATTTGGGGAGGAAAAAAGCACGATGATGTTTGCCTAACTGATAAACTTTGCATTGGAAAAATAACAAGTTTTTCTTCTAGAATAAACTATGAAACAAGAATTTTAAATTCTAAAAATAAGGACGACCTAACCTATAATGTCAAAATATAATATCATTGTCCTTTGAAACAAACCCAACATTAAAATAAGAAACTTGACATTATTCATTTGCATCAAGTTAATCGTCAGAATAAGAAAGTTCATCCTTTTTCTTAGCTCTGTTAACCATCATCCCAATAGTCAATTCCTAAAACTTATGACAAAATGTGTAGAAATTAAGTTGACACTAATGATCAGAAATAATTTTACAATGGATAATAAATTACAAGACAAATTGGAAACATGGAGCACATCATAAAAGAGGTTAACAACAAGGTGAGTTTGACGTTTTATATTCTAACAATCATCGAGAGGGAATCATAGAAAATTTGACATTTTTATTGCCTGCATAAGATCTCTATGATGAGAATAATTTTAAACAATCAGTATGATCAGTTGCACTTGAGTCAATTTTCCAAGAATGAACAAAATTAGGATTAATGCCTAACAATGCAGCGGCTAAAGAATTATGCTTATGTACTGAAAAGCAAGACAAAGTCAGTGACAATTTTAGTGATTGAAATAACACATGTAGGTGCTCTAATTACTCCTTGGTGCAAGAGATTGTATCCAATATTGTAGAAGGTTATTTAGTTTCCTTGATATTGGTTGGATGGGCTCAACTTTCTCATTTGGATTTTGATTTTCAATTCACAGGTTTATAATGAAACTTCCAACATATCTCATTTGTATGTCATAATTCTTTTGAATTGCTCTCACCATCACGGGTAAGGTGAAATGATTTCAGAATTACTTATATCACTAGAAATTATACTTTCTTTGGCCATCAGTTATCACTGACATAATTAGAGAAGAAAATATGATGTGACAGAACCATGAGTCAATTTCAATCGCATGTTAATTTGGTGCTTAAGAGTGCAGCTGACAAGAAATTGGCGTAGAAGGATCAATTTCTGCTTGAAGTATCTCCAATAATGTTTATTTCTCGATCCACAATTTTAGTGGAGCCAAATGCTGAGAAAAAACTCACAGAGAATAAACCCACCGCTGAGAAATCAAGGGAGTAGAAGGTGAAGAAGAGGAAACAATGGAGAAAGTTGAAAAAAGCCACATTGGAATGAACCTGAGGGCCAAAAAGCGAACTTCGGCTTCAAAAGAGAGAAGCTCGAAGAGATGGAGAAACCTATAATTAAAGAAAACCCGATAGAGAAACATTGAAGTCCTTGATGTCTTGGCAAGCCCTAGGTTGTCGATGTAGAAGCAAATCCAGAGCTCTCAATGGCCAAACCGTGCAGAATTTGCTACTAGATCCATCATTTTTCCCTCTTTCTTGTTTACCCAATATCCTTTTCCTTATTCCATGTGTATTTGAGGACAACAATGAAACCCTCAAAAGGACAATCTAGGTTAAACACAACACTGCCCTTTAGTAAGGAGAGTTGCCATATAATTTTTTGGGAAAATAAAAAATAATTGTGACACAGGAGCTTGCTACAAATCAGGGACACAGTACTGTAGCTACTACACTGCTTCGGTATCGTGGTCCAGCTTGTCCCTTCCCTTCTCCTTTCTTATTCTATCCCCTTTCATATTTCTATCTAAATTCAATTCCTTCATATTCTATTGCTTGATTTTTCTATCCTCTTTCCTATCTCTATTTCTTTTTAATTCTAATTCCTTCCTATGTATTTACGTCTCTAACGCCTGAGCTTTAATTTTTACATAAATACCAACTTACATATGCATGAATAGAAGCATTTCACCTTTCAAATGTTAAAATAAGGTATTTTTTGACATAATATGAAAGATTCAAGTGATACTACTACATAAAGCAAATTTTAGGAGTCAAATATGTAAATACATAGAAATTGGGTGGTGTGTATATAAATGCTCCAATCTTTAGTTATTTCATATTCTAGAATTGTATTCTTGTAATTACAAATATATGGGAAGAAATCATGCCAATGCTCATTAATTTGTAAAATTCAAAACATTTCATTTTAGAACAACCTGAATGGCTTGATGCCACTTCAAACCTATTTTTATTTAGTTCCCTTAATTATAAATGTTTGAGCTACTACTTGTTCACAATATCTTGAGAGATGAGTGGTCTCAGACATAGCAATTTCCATCGTAAGGAATTATTAACAAGCTAATTTTAATGAATAAGAAAACATGAAATAATAAGAAGAAAATGTTAGCTTATCATGCTAAGAAATGTGCTATAATCAGAATGTTAAGCAAAACCAATATTGCAATGCAAGATTATGAGCTTTAATATGCTACAAAAAAGAAACAAACTTATTTCAAGAAGCCTTGCTCCATGACTCTTTGAGGAATTCAAACTATTCACAATGGAATCATAGAGATCTCATGCACTCAAACATGAATCAATAAGCGCACATTTCCGGATGAATTAAATTTTATGGAACAACATAAAAGGAAACATATTAATAAGAAAAAAACATGGAAACTATGTTTCTTCTACTTTATTTGTTCGGCTATTAAATCCTCATTTAATTCTTGAATGTGTAATACAAAAACAATGTTAAGGAACGACTCGTTGAGAAAAATATGCACACCACCAAGATGAAGTTGCTTCGAAGAAGTAAAATTCGAGCATTCGTTCAGCATTCCCATTTCAAATTTCACGAAATGGAGCCTTCCACGTAGTATCGGGTGGGTATCTACATCTCTTCCCATTAGAGATCCCAAGCCTTTTCTTCATGGACCTCCTCCTCTTATCATCTTGTGAATGCTCCTCATGACATGAGAGGTGAATCAACTTAATGAGTGATCCTAGAGCAACAAGAATATTGTGAGGCACGTCGGTGAGAAGGTTTACAAGACAAGAAATAATGGCGTCGGTACAACTATACATTATGCTCCTTATATTCATTGTTTATAAGGAAGATGTACATATCTAACACCTAAACTTCAACTTTTACATGCACACCACCTTACCTAAACATGAAAAAGGTCTATTTAACCTTTGAAAAAAGCTAGAAGATAGTATTTTTTTTCTATGATATGAAAGATTTGGTTGGTATAAATGTTAGAAGTAAAGTTTAGGTGTTAGATATGCAAATATATAGGAAGTGGGTTGTATGTATGTAAATGCCTCAAACATCATTCACTTATAATCAACACAAATATGTACGTTCAACCATGTAAGAAGCAAAGGAAAGAAAATAGCAATAACAAGGCAACACAAGCACATAGATGCTGAACTTTAAATAATCAAAGCTGAGACAATGATAAATTAAAATAGACAGTGCAGAATCTAACAAAACATGTTTTGAGCTTAGAAGATGAAGACAATGGTATCCATTTCATACAGAAACTGGAAGCTAAATGATTCAACTATGACAATATAAAGAGTCTCACTGGCAGTAGTAAATGATTTCAAAGCAGACATGATTCATTCAGATGATATATTACGACTGCAAATTGAAATTTAGGTGTTAGATATGTAAATACAAATGAATTAAGTGGTATTTATGTAAATCTTCCCAAATAGTAATATAATTTAATACAAACAGCATAAAAGACCTCCAATAGAGCATTGTTCAAAAATCAAATAGTATTATGTTGGGCAACACCCAACAACAAAAGCATGAACCTACCACTGGATTGGCCCCAACCAGCCCTCTAAACAACTAAAACCTAAATTCTCCAACCATAAAGTTTTAGGAGAAGACCATTTTTTGAAAAACTGAATTGGGATATGAGATCTAAAAGTAAATAATAGAAATCAGTAGATTGGAGAGCGAGGATACATTAATGCCATCTAAAAATAACTAAATATATGTTAAAAAATGATATAGAATAAAATTTTTAGATAATTACTCACTTTATGACATTATTTTATAAGAAATAAGGTAAAATAATGTCATAAAGTCTAAAAGTGTTCACAAATGCAAGCGATGTAGATGTCTGCAAATGCAAACGATGTGAACTTTTGTGGCATCGTAAAAAGCTTGTAAGAATCCATTGAGTCAAAAAATTACAACTAGAAGAAACTGACAGAGAAACTCATGCGTCCAAACAAACCAGTTATATGATTAGATTTCGACCTAAACGTCTAAGTATTAAAGAACAAACGAAGAATGATTCGTCAATGAAAGCATGGTGAGAGACATGGTTTAAAATTTTATTTTCATGACTTATATTTTGGTTTTTTACAACAAACTTGTACACAACACATAAATTTTTTCTGATAAGACAATGTGTCTGGTGAAAAGTTTTATGAACTTTTTATTATTTCCCCTTAAGAAAAATTTGCATTTTCTTATTAATGTCGACTTCTTTTTAACAATTCATGTATGAAAATGTGCATTTCACTTTTAAAATGGAAGTGATTGTGGCATTTTTCTTAGATTTCACTTTTAAAATGGAAGTTATTATAACATTTCTTTGTTTGTGTTAAAGATTTAGGTTGTATGCTTGTAAATATGAATGATTGGGTGCAAGACATGTAAATATATAAGAATTGTGTGGTATATATGTACATATACCATTTAAATAAGTGATGAAGTTGAGATTTGGCACTTTTGTTTTGATGTTAAAGATTTAAGTGATATGCATATAAATTTGAATGTTTAGGTGTTACATATGAAAGTACATAAAAGCTATGTGATATGTATTTAAAAGTGACATATGTTAGGTATGACTCATATACCGGAAGTTGGAGTTTCTTGAAGTAAAGAGGTGTGTCTCTTGGTGAAGAAGTGCGTCTCTTGGTGAAGAGTTGTGTCTCTTCATATTTTGTGGGTTGGGAGGAGCNATAAGTTATATAATTAATATAATATATTATTTATATATATTAATATTAGGGATGTCAAACTGACTCGTCTTTCGTGAACAGCTCGTGTTCGGCTCGTTCGTTAAGAAACGAACAAGAACAGTGACTTCACAAACAATTTTAAACACAAGTTTATTTCAAACAAACTAAATTTTAAACGAACCAAACATGAACACAAGCTTTGTTCGTTTGTGTTCGGTTCGTTTAAACCCCTATAAGTCATGATGATGAAACATAACATTTTGGTTTTGATGTTTAAGATTTAAGCAGTATACAAGAAATACAAGTATATTTGAAAGTGTTGGTGTTAGATTCATAAATACGTACGAATTGTGTGGTATGTATGTAAATGTACCATATATGTTAACTATGATGGTGAAATCGATTTCATCTAGTTTGACTATAGACATGTTGAATCAGGGTCCTGGATGATTTTGAATTTGAATCTGAAATGTTTCTTGTTAAAAAATGTATCGTATGTCATGTAGGATGATAAAAAAATTTTTCACCATATCAATACTAAAATATATCACATTAAGCTTGAGACTTATTAACCATGCAGCTATAAAACCACAGAGCTTGCATGATGACAAGTTCGAAAAATTTTAGTAAATTATGTAAATTCAATTGAACTAAATTCTGTAAAGGTTAAATTCAAATTTTTTTGAGAGCAAATTCAGTAAATCTAGTTAAAAATTGTCAAATTATTTTACAACTTCTAACAATAATTAAAATGTTGTTATATTCATTAAAAAAAACAATCAATACTTGTATAACAGGAAAATGTCACCGCACTCACCAGACCAAAAGGACTATCTTGCAATGTACTCTCTCACGGGGCGGCCAAACTTGGCCGACCACCTGAAGTTGACTGGTCGGCCACCTCCTGTCAACCGACCACCTTGGTCGTCCACATTCCCCGCCGACCTGAAAATCCCAGAACATCATATATGGGCGAGGAAAGACAAAAATACCAGTGCTACCATTTATAATAAGGGTAAAAATGTAATATTGTTTTTTCTTTCTTGTTTCTGCTATAAATAGATGACTTATGACATGTATTAAATGGTTTTAAGCTCTCCTCTATCT
>NEWO01001167.1:28531-57585 GCA_003013225.1 Phalaenopsis aphrodite
AAGATATAACCCGAGACCCGTTAAATCACCTAAATCAATATAAATTCCCTATACTACTTATCCTACAATAATAACTCACTGCTCAAGGACTTGAGTTTTCTTTAAGGTATTTAAGTCCTTGTGAGTTATTAGGGATATTTGGTTTTTGCCACATATGGATCATCGGACCGTTGTAAGACTGAGTTTTGGGTGGCTAGGGCAATCACAACATTGTTTATGTGTGCTCAAATGAGAGATACAAAGTGAGATTTTTAGAATTGTATCTCCTACCTTAAGGACCTTCAGCGAGGGGAGAAGATAAAACCCGATGATACTATTCACCGACTCATGGTGAGGTTATTGCCCATGATATTCTTATGTTGTCAGTAGTCATAGTTTGATTAGAGTGATTAGCTTGTAGACTACACTACTTTACAAAATATTTACAAAGTTTAAAAGATAAGATTTCTTTTGCTTGTTAAAGTGGACTCTGCATGGAAATTTAAAGCAACAACTTTTGCATGAAAATATTAAAAAAATTGATAAAAACTTACAAAGGTCCCTGGCTAGTCATTTAAATCGTAGCCAAGGACTGCGCTCTGTAGATTTTTGGGTTTGGTAGCTCCTACTCAAGGTTGGAAAGCACACAGTCTAGCTCCGAACCCCCACCTTCTTCGATGTCTTGCACTTAGTCTTCGTCTTCCATATGTGAATTTGGGTTTTGCTTTGTCTGTTCGTATTTTTGCTACGAATTGCTTTTCTACTGCTCTGTACTAGATTTTTTCTGCTTTGTTTTTTTTGCATTTTGTTTAAATTTTATGAAAATGTACTATACTTTATGCTTCTAACCATTCAGAGGTAGCGGAGCCTCAGTTACACATTTACATTTTATGCACTACAATTTTCCTATTTACCTTACAATATTTCTTTTGTCTACATTTATTTACTCTAAATGCAAAACTAAAACCAAAAGCCAAAAAAAAATTGAAAAAAATAAAACAAAATATAAATACACTTTTAAACCAATTGAACGCCCTTAAATCACTCATTTTGAGTTTATGAGGATTTCTCGGATGAGATAACCCAATGTTGCAAAAGAGAATTCTCCGGTCTAAACGAGCTTTACAACTCTTTTAGACTAAGTGCTCAAAAGAAAAAAATGATGTTTGAATGAGGTAACCATGAGATCGTAACCAGTGTCGCTCTAATTAAATTAAAACTCTCCTAGATATGACATTTGAATAATAATAACAAAACCAAATTTTTACACGAAAAAATGTGAAACATAAAACCTTGAACCAAACATTTTTTAAACCTTTTAAACCTTGAATCTGCTACTTCAACAAGGAGCTTGGAGCTAACACCATGGGCAGCATGAGAAGGACTCACAAAAGAATATATTCGAGAAAGCAAACAGGTCTACATCAAAAAATACTTATTTAGAATTAAACAGTAAGTCATACCACTTCGAGGTAGTTTGCCAAGTACGACGTAAATTCTCAACCTATCATTAGGCTTTTGCACAGTCATGCTGAGCAGTATAAATCTTAACTCTCTTTAGGATCCGCAGCTGTCATTTGGCACGACATAAGCCCTCCCATCTTTCTGGGCTATTTGCATGATCAGGATCATGTGAATGTAAGCCCTACACAATAAAACTGGCAAGATGAAATATTTAAAAATATCTCTTTGAAATTGAAGCCAAACCATATAATAGTTTGGGAAGCCATTGAGATTCTTTTTAGAATCTATGACATCCCCTACCATTCTTCCTTTGGATTCCGAAAATAAATATTCTCATTTTGAATTATTCCCATTTAGCTTTTCCATGCATAACCTTGAAAATCCTAAACTTTGAAAATCTTGAAGACAAGTATCTCTGATCTAAATTCATTGTTTTCTTATGTGATTTTGATTATCTAAGATACAATTAACTAGAAAAACTTGCATTTATAGGAACCCTAGTAATATAAATTCTATCTAATCTCTTATATTAGATAGAAACTTGTCGGTTAACATAAAGATTTAGAGATTAAACAGATGTCATAAATCCTTTAATTTATTTAATCGAGTCTTACTATTGAGTAATATGTCTATTCCTCGGGATAGGTGCATCGCTCGTGTGTTGTGCTCGATCATTTAAACTATTAAATGTATGAGATCAGTTTGGTCTCGTATTTTCAATATTAAAACACTACTTTTTAAACTTTATATATATATATATATATATGTATATATATATATATATATATATATATATTAAATTATACTTTCAAAGCAACCAAACAAACTTCAGTTTGACGACCAACAAATGTAATGATTATAAATTTTTTCAATATGTAATCACCCAAGGAGAAGTTGTTGAGTAAAGCGTAAGAAATTACAAATTCGAAGTATTCACAAATAAATGGAAAGAGAATACTTAACCCCTCCGATATATTATTGCTTCCAAAATATTTTATAATTTTTTTATCATCTTACTCCTAACTATATACATGACATGTAATTTAATCACAATCCACAAGAATAATTAGTTCATAAATACGTATTCATAGAAAATAAAATGAAACAAATGCATGTGTATGTAAAATAAATGGATTCAAGCAACACATAAAAAGTTCTTAATAAATTTAATCATATAGTTTGATCCTAATTTTTTTATTTTTCGAATCCTATGTTCTAATCAAAGTTCAAATCATGTTCAAAGCTATAATATGGTATTTAAACAATGTTCCAACCTAATTTGAGCCATGTTTTAAAATATTGTTCAACGGTTAAC
Source organism: Phalaenopsis aphrodite (assembly GCA_003013225.1). Lineage (NCBI taxonomy): Eukaryota > Viridiplantae > Streptophyta > Magnoliopsida > Asparagales > Orchidaceae > Phalaenopsis > Phalaenopsis aphrodite. Next base: position 31,290 of record NEWO01001167.1, read on the forward strand.
TTATAAACTCAAAGTTCGAAAAATAATTTCAAATTTGGTTAATCCCAAATTATGGGCTCAAATTACAATCAAACTTTTTTCAAATTTGGTTATACGGAACAGATCATCTATAGTCATTTATAGTCATTTATGCTCAAAATCAATTCTACGGGTCATATTCTGGATTACAGGAAGAAGTCTTGGGCTCCTTTATTTTTTACAATAAGACAATGCATCTCCCTCTTGCGATCCTACGCTCGCCGCCGATCACTCTGCTCCTGCAGACATCTCCACGCGCTCCTTATCTCTTCCGGCGTCCTACTCCGGCATCCCCTTCTCCTCTCCACGCTCACCGCGACGTACTTGCTATGCGGTCATTTTTCTCACGCTCATCAATTGTTTGACAAAATACCCCTTAAGTCTCCCTCTCTCTTCAACGTCCTCATTCGCAGCAGCGTCGATGCTGGATTTCCCAATGAATCACTCCGTTTCTTCACCAGAATGCAATCTTCACGTCACAGACCGAACAACTTCACCTACCCCTTTGTCCTTAAGGCTTGCGGCCAGCTCTCCCTTCTCACCACAGGCGTGCAGGTCCACTGCAGAACAATGGTTGAAGGGTTCAGTTCAAATGAGTATGTTCAGAACTGCTTGATTGATATGTACATGAACTGTCACAACAGGGATGCAGCCACGATTGTTTTTGATCAAATGGGTTGCAGTAGTGTTGTTTCTTGGAACACAATGATCGCCGGTTGCTTGCAAAATGGCTTTGCGACTGAGGCAATGGTTCTTTTTGAAAGAATGGTAAGTTCTGGCATGTTGATTGACAGAGCCAGCTTGTTGTCTGTGCTTCCTGTTTGTGCTGAATTGAAGGATTTGCGGAGCTGCTGGTGGGTTCATAAGTTGATGGAGGTGAATGGCTTTGAATCTTATCTTCCAGTAAGAAATGCGCTGATTGATACTTATGCAAAGTGTGGAAGATTGGATGCAGCAAGAAGGCTTTTTGATGAATCAAACTTGGAAAGGGATGTTATTTGTTGGACAGCTATGATTGGAGGTTATGTTCTTAACGGCTATATGGTTGAAGCACTTTCTCTGTCACATGAGATGCAGTTGTCTGATATTAGACCAAATTCAATGACAATTTCATCTCTTCTCACAGCTTGTGGAAACTTGCCTTCTGAAGTTTATGGGGTATGCCTTCATGGCTTGTGCATTAAAATTGGACTTGAGACTGATGCTTTTGTAGAGACTGCTCTTATCGATATGTACTCTAAATGTGGAGAGATGGATTTGAGTTTGAGAATGTTTGTCAGTAGTTCAAAAAAAACTGCAACATGGAATGCAATCATATCTGGATTTGCTCGAAATAGGATGATGCATGAAGCAACTGAGCAGTTCAAGCTAATGCTTTGGGATGGAATAATGCCGGATGTGGTCACAATGAGAAGTTTGCTTCCTGCTTACTCCAGTCCTGCAGACTTGCAGCAGGCCAAAAACATCCATGGCTACTTGCTTAAGGCTGCCTTCCTTGAGAACATTGAACCAATGACATGTTTGATCGATTCCTATGCTAAGATTGGTTGCTTGGACATTGCAAGGGAGCTCTTTGATGGGTTGCCCGCAAAAGATTTTGTTGTTTGGAGCGTGATTATTGCTGGATATGGAACTCACGGTCAATCAGATGAAGCAATATGTCTTTTCGATCAGATGCTGGAATCTGGAGTGGAACCAAGTGAAGTTACTTTCACTTCGGTTCTGTATACATGCAGTCATGCTGGCCTAGTGGAGGAAGGCTTAAGATTTTTTGATCGAATGACAAGGGTTCATGGCATGAAACCAACAATTGATCACGGTGTTTGTCTTATCGATCTCCTAAGCCGTGCTGGTAGGCTTGAAGAAGCCTATATGCTGACGAAGGAGATTCCTTATAAGGATAATTATGCAATGTTGGGAGCTCTGTTGGGAGCTTGTGTGGTACATGAGAATGTGGAGTTGGGAGAGATGGCTGCCAAGAGATTGTTTGAGATACAGCCGGAGAACACTGGAAACTATGTCTTGCTTGGAAATATTTATGCTGCAGTGGGGAGGTGGAGGGATGCAGAGGCTGTGAGGAGTATGGCCAGTGCAAGAGGATTAAGGAAAGAAAAGGCTTGCAGTTCTATTGATGCTTGCAATCCATGATTCTTCGGCAAAAACTGTAAGCATAAATTGTGTGGTAATTATTTTAATCTCTGCTTTCTAGTCTAAGAAGCTTTCTTTGTCAGAAAACTTTTGTTGCAAAAATTAGTAAGAAAACATTCCCCAAATGAACAAGTGGTATAGCTTCAGAAGATGCGAGTTCCTATTAGCTCTATAATGCGTGACCCAATGGTAAATTAGGACAAAAAATTTGCCTAATGGCATTTTGACATAAATCAGAATTAGAATATAACCATAGCTTCTCACATGTCCACTCCCCTTCTAATTTCACAATGGTTGTTGGGGGTGAATGGTAACACATGATATACGATGAGCATAACCTTATCAGAATTTGGTTTTGGATGTTATGATCCCAAAATTTCTCTCATATCGGTACCTATTAAAGTATGCTAATGTATGAACAAATACTGATTGCCGAAATGGCTTGTAGGCTTGGCTGATCCGTTGTGCAAAAGTATACATGTTTCACTTAAGTGCATGTGTTAATCAAGTAGTATATAGATTATGCATCTAGATATCAATCCCTCACGGAACTTAGTTATTTTTAAATTAAGTCAAGTATTAGCCTAAGAGTATAAATTTTATGTAATGCAGAGAATTTTCAAATGTGAGATTAAAAAATCCTAAAGTCTACCAAAAACAAAAATGTTTTTAGTTCATTTTGGATTTTGTAATAAAAAATTCCTTGAAGCTAGTAATGTGTTTAAGTTCAATCTAATTCAAGTTTGCCTAATGCAGTTGATAATCAAGAATAAAAATACTCCTTGATCTCTTCTGATATAATAGAAAATCTTGAAATTTTTTATTCTAGTTTAATTTCCTAAACCATACAAGAACTCTCAGAAAACAATTTTTTTTCAATTGATTGCAATCTCCTCGTAGCAATGTCTATTCAACCAAAGTAACATGTGATAAATTAATTGTTCAACAAGATTTCTTTCGATCTCACTAAGTAAACAACAAGTTTCAATCCATCAATTGGTCAAACTTAAAGTAAATTAAGCTCTCAAAGTTAACGTATCGACATGTCTCAATTCATTCCAACAAAGATATTTAGTATATGAAAAATATAACCAATACTATCCCAATGGAGTTTCGAACTTAATTGCACAACATATTTACTATGCGACAATGAAAATATAGAACAATTGTGACACTAGAACAAGAGAAAATGTTAAATAAAACACTCACCTGAAATATTCTTGATTCCCTGCAAAAAAAATCCTCCAACTTCTCCTCGAACACGCTTCTCTTACTCCCTTACGCTTTTAATCACTATGCACACCCCTGACAACCTCCCTCACAAACTAAAAACCCTCCTTATATAGATTTACAAATCAAACCATTTATAACCATCTTTGGTTGGGTTTCGTCGCCACGATGTATCACCACATCGCTACCATAGGCGTTGCTTCCTGGCATTGAGGTCTCGAGTACTCGTCTTCTGATTACCGGTTTTAGCCGTGGTGCATTGAATATGACACCGGGTCGTTCTGATCTTGACACAGGAGCGCTAATTACTTGCACCAAGGTGTCAAACTCTTGTTTTTTGATAGAAATTATGCATTTGGGTGTCAAGGTATTATCTCAGTAGTGTTAAGGCTCTGGTTGTCTGGCATCGGGGTGCTATCATAGCAATGCAGGGGCGTTATCAAAATAATGTTCAGGCGCTAATTATGTTATGCAATATTCTTCCATCTTTTATTCATTTTTTTGTTATCCTATTCAAAACACAGACAAATGTCGTGAAAAACATGAAAATAGAACAAGAAAAAAACATCATAAATTTTACAATTTTCTAATATTTAACAAATTCTCCTAAATTTAACACCTTACTTGTCCTCAAATAATCGTAATTGAAGAATAATTCCCCAAATTTCAATTGATAGTAAAACTTTCTCAAAATTTTAATTTTTTTTCAAAACTCTTTTAAAGCATTGTAAACTTCTCATAATCATCATAAATAATAAATTTCATGGAATCCAATTAATGCCTCAAATTTTTTTATCATTGATGTTCCCATAACTCATAATTTTTGTGTTCAATGTGAAATTATTTATTGTTAATGAATTCAATTAACCTAATATTAAAAATTCTTTGCTTAAAATTTTCAAGTGACCATAAAATAGATTTTCATTCCTTAATATAACCCAAATAATGGAAATATAATTAATTATATTAATTCTACTTATAAAATTTTGATAAAGGACTAAATCTCAAATGTCAACACTTAGTATCAAGCTTTTCTTTCACTTGTATTCTTTTTCTTGTGGTGATTTTTTCAATCTTTTTTTTTCTTAAGCTTGATTTTTTTTTTGATGGAAATTTCATTTATTTTTAGCCACATATTTTTTAGGGGATTATATTTATTAGTTAAGAATTTTATTACTTTTTAATTTAAGATATTTTTCGTTCACCTTGTTTAATTGAATATGTTGCTATTAATCCATGTTTCATTATATTTATTATTGTCCAGTTTGTACTAATTCTTTTTTATATCACTTAATTTATTTAGATATAACAATCTTATATTCTCCTAATTTATTAAACTCAATCTAAGTTAATCTAGTGCTGTATTTTTATGAAATTTGGATTATGTGCAATAGTGAAATCAACTAACTTATTTAGTCATAATTTAAGTGCACAAGTTCTTTATACCTAATATGATTTTTTGAAAGTTTGAATGTTTAAATCTTTGATTCTAATCCCTTCAAATCTAAGGACTATTTTGCTATTCAATTTTTTTTTTTAAATCAAAAGTTTAAATTATTATGAGTTAAACTATATTTTTAGTTTAAGTGAAAAACAACATATATATGAAAAATATCCCACCCCCTCCTACCAAAAAAAAAAAAAGAGAAAAAAAAGGAAACAAAAAACTTGGTTTACAACATCGACATTTTAAAAAAAATGCAACTAACAAAGTAGGCACCAAAACAAAACATTAATATTTAACTAATGCTATCACATGCACACATATATATATAATTAAATACATAAACATGCCCAATAAAAACATAAAAAACAGAAATACAATAGAGATACAATCACGAATTAGCAAAACATAATAATACTCCTTTTCTTCTTCAGCTCATTAACTTCCTCCTCCATTGGTTGCGTAGGTGGGCTATAATGCTGAAATAAAGGTGATAAGGAATTGAACGACATCCAGACTCGCACTCTGTCAGTATGCAAACGTGCTCATAATGGTTTAGTTGAACTCAGCCTGTCAGGTATATGGATGTTGGTATTGATCGATATAATCTTCAAATTTTTGGCCCATATCCCACTGCCACTAATCCATCTGTGTTATTTGCTCATTTAGTGAATGAATCTGGTCAGCTAATGAGGAAGTGGAAACTCGAACTCGTTGAATGGATGGATTGAAAGAATAAGGATTGGAAGAACTCTTACTCGCCTTAATTTTAGAGCTCTTGTATGATAAAATTCTTTACTTAGTCATTGGTCGACTAGGAAAGAGTTATTCCTCAACAATATCTCCAAGAGCACCAACCTTCCCACACATTGCATAGATGTGGGAAGGGCAGCCTAGACCAAAGGTTGAATCCCCCTTAATGATGTTTAAAATAGAAGCATGGATAACATTCCCTAGATCTATGGTCATCTTCTCTCGCTGAATACAAAAATTGAGGACCACCATATCCTTGGCTCCGATGTTAATGTATTTGGTGGGCATCAACTTAACAAAAACAAAAGTAATGCCAGTATTTTGCCTTATAAATTAAAGCAGAGATAGAAAATTTTCTATGCTTTTCCTCACTCTCCATCGAAAAAGCAACCGCATCAGACCTAATTTGGAATTCGAAATATTGAAGGTCACATACTAGTTGAAGCCAATGTAAAGTAATCCATAGAGGGAATTGATGGTTTGGAATTGAACATCCACTTCCTCATTACAAAAAAATTATTATTTTGATGTTCTTTGCCCCATAACTCATACACAATGATCGAGTCTTATTCAGAAGAAAACCTATCCCATTTCTTTCTAACAACTACCACTGTGGTTTAGGAAGCTCTGCTCTAATATTAGTTTCCTGTGGATAAAAATTTCGTCATTGTTGGTTCCAAGTTAATGAATCGCTGAATGACAAATTGAAAAGAAACGATGAGAATAAACTTTCGGGAAATTTCTTTCTATTATTTGAAGAAGGAAGAGTACAGGTCTTAAGAGAGTCTTACATTGTAACATAACAACCAATTTATACTAACTAATGCATAACATAATAAAAGTGAAAATGTACACAATAATCGCAGGCATTAAGTGCCATCAATTTGCGCCGATTATAAACCTATATTTATTCCACTAATTAAGAAATCAACTCATGTCCACTATGAAGCCACTAATTGTGTAATCAATTCAACTGACCAATTCAAGATTAGTCTCACAATCTCCCCCGTATGCTTGATTTGGTTCGAAATTGTTTATGCCAAGCAGATCTCGCATTTTCGCGAATTTAACTCTTGCTAGAGCCTTAGTGAGAATATCCGTACACTGCTCCCCGGTGCTTACAAACTTCACAATGATCTGTCAATTCTCGACACACTCACGAATAAAGTGGAATCGAGTGTCAACATGCTTGCTGTGTCCATGAACCACCGCCTGTAGCAACTACATTTGCCACAACTCCTGCGACAAACTTACGAACACCTGCCGCAACTCCTCGTGCGACGAACCTGCGAACTCCACTGCAACTGCACATGCCACAACTCCTCGTGCAACAAAATTGCGAAGTCCGCTGCAACTGCACCTGCCGCAACTCCTCGTGCGACAAACCTGCGAAGTCCGCTGCAACTGCACCTGCTGCAACTTCTCGTGCGACAAACCTATGAACTCTGCCACAGATGCACCTGTCGCAACTCCTCGTGCGGCAAACCTGCGAATTTCGCTGGCCGAGCCCTCTATTTGCAAACGCTTCTGTTCACGGTAACAGCACGCGAACTCCTCTCCTCTACGAAACTCGTGAATCAGGCGACAACCTTCTTTCATGGCCATGAACTCCACCTTGTCGAATGTCTTCCCGCAAGCAATCGCGAATCGTCGTGACACCCCATGCGAACCAGAAGCACGCCCTGCGAGTTGTCGCTACTCGAAGAACTGCAGGAACTGCCGCCTCTTCACCTGTTCTGCGTGAACTGTCGCACTTGTGGAACCGCTACGCTGCTGAACTGCTTCTGCGGGCTGCTTCCCGTCCGAACTGCTCCTGGGAACTGCTTCCCATTGGACTGACCTCTCCTAAAGGTAGAGCCTCGATAACTACCACGAAGCTTCCACCTGCAGTCGGACTTGAGACCTCTCTGAGGCTTCCTTCTCCTGTGAACCTCCGCACAACTGGCGACTTTGTTCGTAGTGGTAACTACTAGCACCAAACCGACGAACTCCTGCAGTGGTGATCTACAAATCACCGCACCAGCTTGGCGGAACTCCTTTGCTCGATTGCCAAATTTGTTGAAGACGAAAATCACTATTTCCCCTTAATTAAGTATTCTCCTTAATTAAGTTTCCTTGAAAAACCAGTTTCCTTTTCCTCGATCGACAGTAAAAAGTTCTCCTTAATTAATCATTTCCTTCTCTGCAATTGACAGCAGAAAAGCTTTCCTTAATTAAGCCATTCCTTCTCGGCACCATTAATCTCCTCGATTAATGAGTAATATTCCCTGATTAGGGAGGAATTTTGATTCCTTACCGAGCTTGCCTTGCTTCCCTTATTCAAGAGAGAATATTCCTCGATTCCCTTCCAAAGTTGGAGTCCCTTCTCAGCGCCGAATCCTGGGGAGAGCCTTGAGCCGCTCTCCGTCTTCGCCTTCCTTAGTGAAAGGAAATTTCTGATCCGCAGAAATGGTTGAAATATTTCCAATTAAATATTTCCCTTAATTTTGCTTCCCGGAATTGAATTCCCTTAATTAGGCCCTTAATTAAGTATTTGTCTTAATTAAGTTTCCAAGAATTTCTTCTCCAACAATCTTACCTTAATTAAGCTTCCCTTAATTAAGAATTTGTCTTAATTAACTTTCTGAGAAATGCAATTTTTTTCTCTCAGAATAAAAATTGACAATCCCACTAGAAATTAATTAGTTTCCATATTAAGGTATATCAGGAATTTCCTTTCCTCTGCATCAATAATTTCCTAATTGAGAGGGAATATTCCTCCTAAATCCAAGATTCCCTCTCTTCTCCGCCTCTAGTGCCAGACTCTTCCGCAGCGCCTCTCTCGGACACCGTGTTCTTTTGCTGCAAGCCCTGCTCGAACAACTATCTGCTTCGCCCGATCTGCCGTGAACCTCGCCTCGCCTAAGCCCTTCTTACGAACACCTTGGCCGGCCTTCTGATTCATGAACAACCTGCTTCACTCGATCGTTCTCCTGCTTCGCGAAACTCCATCTCTGCACCGCTAGATTGGAACCTCGCCGCTGCTCACAAGCCTGGGACGAACTTCAGTCGCACATAACCTGGTCCTACGCAGAACTCCGCCCGAACCTCCTTTCTCGCGATTCAATACGCCCCTTCGCGAGTTTTGCCGGCAAACTGCCAAATTGCTGCTTGCGGCTCGACCCGCAGTTCTCAAACAGAACAAAAGAGAAACATTTCTGTTCCTCGCCGGACCTCCTCTCCGCAGCCTCTGGAGATAACTTCCCGCAGGCAGTCCGGAACTTCCCTGAGTTAAATCTACTGCGAACTTTTTTTCAAAATCCTTCGTTCTTCCCGCGAGCCCGTCTGCCTTGCAAATTTCTTCGCAGTAGCAAAAGGAATAAAATTAGATGAGTGTTTTGCAGCCTCCAGAAAATAAATCTTTCGCACCTCCCGATAAAGGAAATTTGAAAAAATTGCCTTCTAATTCTTCTCCTAGCCAAGATTCTCTTTCCAACAAAGGAAATTTGGAACTTGCCCAAGGCCAAATTCGGAACTTCCTTTTTTTATTCTCTTCCTCAGTTAGGAAATAGGAGATTCCCTTATTCCTTTCTTCCTTCACAAAGGAATTTCGCCTCTTCAGGAGAAAACAAAATTTTCCTTAGATGGAAATGAAATATTCTCTTATTACTCCTTTGTCTGACTCACTGCAGGAAGGGAATATCCTCTCCTTGCTTGGGAATATTCCTCAATATTCCTCCAGTATTCCTTCTGGGCTTCGGCTTGTGGAGACGGAGAGAAAGGGAAAAGGACGATTCCCGTAAATGCTGCTCTCGCAAACCGAAGCCCTCCCCTGCCGTAACCGCCGACGGACACCTTTCTTCCCATAGGAGAACTCTCCAACTTCGCACGAATCTGAAGCCATCCCTCTGTTCGCAGAGCCTCGCGAACTGCACGCCAACCTCTGCAGATGTTGTGATTGTCCTCTATCGTGAATGATCTGAGCCCGATCCCCCGCGAACGATACTCTCCTCTGCAAAATCGCGCCTGTTCGCGAAACCTGCGAATCCTCTATTGCCGCCCGAACCCTTCCTCCTCCTGAGGGTTCCGTATGAGATTTCGCCTCCTCCGAAGCTGCAGACGAGAGATCTCCTGTCTCGCGATTTCTTCCTCCTACTAGTCCCTGGTCGAGCGAATCGCTAGTTCGCGATTTTATTCCTCCAACGATCCTTCTCTGCTCCTTCGAAGCACCGCGAAATACTGTTTTGCGAAAAACGGAAGAACCCTTGACTCTGTTCGCTAGCTCCTCTACCGCGAACCGCGAACCTTCTTCCGCAGAACCTTGCCGTTCGCAAATATTATCGCGAAACTCCTGTTCTGCCTATCGGCGCTTTCCGACAACAATTTGATGTGCAGACCTTCCTCTCCGAAGCCTCCGCATTTGCTCCCAATAGCCTTCCGCACCGAGCATTCTCCTAGGCTCTTTTACTCCTAGAAATACCAGCACAACCCTCGCGACAGTGAAGAAAATAAAAACAATTTTTTTCCTAGATAAAAAAAAAAGTTGTAGCGTCGCGACACTCGAAAGGTAGCGAGTTCAATACAAAGCCTCAACACATGAATGAGCACTGCGTTTAATATATCCAATGGGCGACAAGTGCTACAACGCTCAATGGGGTGCTAAATGCTTGGGTACTTGAGCACTGCAGCTATGGAATCTATCATTGTGTTGGTCCGAAAGGTTAGAAGAAAGTCAATGACTGTTTCCATCAACAATTCTTTGATTACATCATTATTATAAAAATTCACACTAAAATGTTTAATTTCCATCAATGACATTTGCGCGGCACCATGGAGTTGATATATAGCGGCCCGACGCTGCATTAGATACTTTAGCTCAAAAGGATATTTTAATTTGGCACATCAATAACAGGGACGTTAATTAGCCTTTCTTGAGAAGTTCAAAAGCTTCTAAGCACCCATGATTAAATTACAAGGGGACAATCTCCTCTAATAAATGACATAGAGGTTTAATGGTTTTAGAGAAAACCTTAATATGTTTTCTATAAAATTTAGAGTGCCCTACGAAGCTCCTAATCCTTATAACTAAAGTTGATGGGGGTAGCATGATCGATCTCCAAACCCTTTTAAAAAATTTCATGTTTTACAATAATAGTTTTAGTGATCATAAATTAATCTATTTCTAAATCTAAGATTAAATTTATCTCTTCATATCATTGCAATACTCTTGCAAGAGATTCAAAGCACACGCCATAAGAAGTGAGAAAAATATTTTGCCAACACCTCATTGTCATGAACAATAAGATGGTGAAAGTTGACATCATGCACATTTGAAAGTTAGTGTAGGTATTATCTCCAAAGGACATGCTTCTAAAAGAAATTGTTTCATAGGAAGGAGTGAAGCTTATTATGTCCTCTTCTTTTGCTTTTGTATGTATTTGATGATATCTTAAGTTGTCATCTAAAAAATTTAAATAGAGAATTCCTACTAACCTAAATAATATAAGTTCGAGAAAGGGCAAAGGAAAATGATTTTTCCTAGTAGCTTTATTTAACTTCTTATAGTATATACAAATTCTTCAACCAGTGACATTCCTAGCAAATATGAGCTCTTTCTTTTTAGTCACAATTATGGTTAATTTTCCTTTCTTAGATAAATAATGAATTTATCCTACCCTTGCGCTATCTGATGTAGGATAAATGATTCCTGCTTCAAACCTACTTTAGAATTTTTTTTAACAACCTCTTTCATCACTATGTTGATTGTTCTCCATGGATCTACCTTTGGCTGATGATTTTCTTTCATTAGTATCTGATGCATACATAAGGGCAACTAATTCTTTTAATATCTATTATGCTCCAAATAAAGGTTTTTTTATAGGACTTAAAAAACTCTTATTAACTTTTTCTTACACATCATTCAAATTAGCATAAATAATTATTGGAAAAGCTCAAGATTCTTTTAAGAATATATACCTAAAGTGATTCGGGAGATTTTTTAATCTAAGTTCAAGAGCCTCAAATATTGAAGGTAGTCAAATTTTTATCTTAGTTGTTGTGTCTAAAAGTTCAAAGACATCCCTAATCACTCTTTGTATAACATCAAATAATAAGGCTTATTCTTACATAGGTTTTTTTTTCTTAACTATATTCAAACATGTTTCACTATACTGTGTCAATTTTTGAAATCTCTTTCAATTGGCTTCTCACATACCCCGCTGATGCGGGTGGATTTAGTGTGTTAATTGTACAAATATTTTTCAATATTACAAAATACACACGACACATAAAATAACAAAATATTCAATTAATCCCAACAAAATAACTTCAATTAAAATAGTTTTATCTTTTAATAATCTTTAAACAGCCAAATCCCTATTAATAATAACGCAAGTTACGTATCAAAGCCAATTCCATGGATAAAATACCCCCCCCCCCCATGAAATCAAATGTTATTCTCCCCATGTTGTAGAAATTATAGCCCTTTTGAAACATATGTTTCTCAACACGTTTTAACATTTCAGTTGGTCAGATCGAAACATAAATGAAGATCGGAGTTCAAATCATCACAAATTATTGACATTTAAAACCTTATAAAACAAAATCAACTCTTCACAAAACCATATCTTAAAGTAGGGAGAAAGATAAAAAAGACTACACAAAATTCATGAGAATGATACGACAAAACATGTATTTAGTTAATAAAAACAAGTTTACAAAATAAAAGAAATAAAAAAACACAACTTATCTCACAATCTTTCCCAAGCAAACTTCTATAAGTTCTCTCCAAGCCTTTCTCTCTTTACAACTCTCAATTCTCACTTAGAGGTGTAATGAAGAAGAAAATTTTCACATTCCCTCTCCTCTTGCAATCATTGAAGAAAATCTCAACCATTGACTTTTATTTTTCTCTCTCTCTCTCTCTAACTCATGCAACACAACTTTACTAGCCTCCTCCTTCAACTCTTGTCTTTTATTAAAGGATAGCTCTCTCAAAAAAGAATTCAAAATTTCCTTAAAGTTCTGTCCAAAAGTTAACTCGTTTGAATTCAAATGAAATGTCCATTGATCCAAGAGACATATCCCTTCATAAAAGAACATTCCAAAGTGTCTAGATGCATTGAATTACTCTAAGAAGTGTTTAGAAGAAGCGTCCCTTTGAGAATTTGTGAAAAATTTGTCTGCAAAAAGTCTTTTCGGGTGCATCTGACACTAAATCTGGCACATCATACGCCAACTCTCTATCAAATGACGCATTTGGCACATCATGCGCTAGTTTGCTGAAGACCGTGCTGTTCTGGGCTTTGGCGCATCTGACGCAGATTTAGTCTCGTGCCTATCTGGCCCTTCATGCGCCATAATTCGAAACTTCGTTGTTTTTGTACGAAATTTCATCCTTTTTTTATTTTTGCTCCAAATGTTTTAAGTTGATATACCTGCAACAAAAACATGAAAGTACATTTTTTTAAAGTGCAATATCACCAAAAATAAGAATAAAATATATGCTTAAAATAACATATTATTTTGGTGTATCAAAATCCCCCAAACTTAAATGTTACTTGTCCTCAAATGACACTTTTACTACATAAAAGCATATAACATATCATTTTGTTGTATCAAAATCCCCCAAACTTAAATGTTACTTGTCCTCAAATGACACTTTTACTACATAAAAGCATATAACATTTTCCATACTTTAGTTCAACAAATAAAATACTAAAATTTAAGAAAAATCTTTAATAACATATATTCTAAATCTAAGTTTAAGAGTACTTCATAGTCAATTTTAAGATTTCTGAATCTCTATTTATTTCAAGAAGAATTACAATTTGTCATATCAAGCACATTTAGAATATTCATATGAAAAGGAACTTCAGGAAAACTTTACTAATAATGCTACTAGTAATCCAATATAAGTTTAAAAAATGTAATAAAGATTTTTCCTTAAGTTGATTCAAGTGAAACCAATTTTTTATTAGGCACCTCCTTAAGCTTCTCCTCACTTATTTTTCTATTCTTTTCTTTTTCTTTTTTCTCTTTTTTTTTAACTTTTAGGATCTTTTCAATCCTTTCTTTTCTTTTTCTTTTTCAAGTGAAGATTACTATATCTAGATAGCCTTTAATAGTTTTGAACTTCACTATCCTCTTCTCAAAGTTAAAACTCCTTACCTTTCTTCACTTTATAAATTCATAGTTTATGATTTTCGTAAAGTCACATTCTTTTCTTCTTACATGAATCTCTAAAATTCTTAATAATTTAAAACTACAATTTCCCTTACTTTAAGTAGAAAAACTTAGTCTTATCCTATCATACCAAATATCATTAACATTAGAATTGACCTTCATTATTAAAAACTTTTACCTAAATTTACCATAATATTTATAAACTTAAGTATAGTCATTTAAAGTTTAATCTTAATATCCCATCTCATGTTAAATTAATTTTAAAAAATTTGTTACTTAAGCAAAAATAAAATTTAGTTTCCTTCCTTTTTTAAAAAGAAATTTTTCTTCCCCCCAAACTTAAGTTCATAAGCATTTTTTAAAAATATTTTAGTACAAAATTCATTTGGTGAGAGAAAATATTAAATGCATGAAAATAAAAACTAACCTGTAGAGGATTTCTGATTATGAAATAGGGCTCTAATATACTACAAATACTAACTTTAAAAATGCACACAGGCTTGAAAGCATTAAATGAGACTTAATATACTCTAAAGAATTTACTGAAATTTAAAAACAGAAACAAAAATTGAAACTATTAAAAATGCAAAAAAGTAAAAATCTACTGTTTCTATTACTATTTTATGTCCACGTCACAAAAATAAAAGTTTTTACTACAACAGTTTCAAATGCCAACCAAATAAAATCCATACAACATACAAACAAATAAACAACAAAACAAATAAACTAACTTCAAAAAATATCAATCTTCATCACCTTCCTCCTCATCCTCTGCATCATCATCATCTTCTTCTTCATCTTCATCATAAATAGGAGTATATGAGTAAAGCTGGGGTAAGTAGAAAATTCTACATTGTATTCACCTTTGAGATACCTCACCATGGAATCCTCAAAAGCAATATCATGTTCAACTTTCCTCTGCTGATACTCATCATTATAAGCATTTTTTGCTCCAATCTCTCCAATATGATTCTGAATATTCACTATATCCAATTATAGAATTATAAGTTGGTCCATAATATTTTCTAATGATGCAGGGTGAGAAGTAGATGCCCCTGCAACTGATGTAGAGGGTCTATCACCTCTTCTAACCCTAGATTAAACAAATGATTCTACTTTCTAAACCATATGCTTCCCAATGGGATTTTATTGTTGTAATTTTTCTTCATTTCTATGGGATTCTACTCCTGATTGTTCATAAAGAGTGAAAATCAGGGCAGGGTAACCCAAACCACTAGTTGTAGAGCTCTTAGCTATACTCTATGCATGATGAACTACAAGAGCACCATCATTTATTGCTTTCATGTTCTGAATGCAATAATTCAATATAGCTCTATCCTTTGTTACATCAGCAAGATGATTTGTTGGTAGTAATTTAGCAGAAAATAAAGTGGTGTCATAACTTTGATTGGCTAGTCAACATGGAAGTAGACGAGCTAACTATCTTATTATTTTTAATCCTCCATTATCCTTTTGCATCAGTCAAGAAGGCAATCCCTTCATCCAATGTTGAATCAGTCATCACGAATGCAACATATTCATCATGAAATACATTCCTCAGCCCATAAAAGTATTGATCCTTTCTGTAGTAAATTCAACTTGCTTACCTCTCACGAGAATGTGATCATAATTAGTAAATATCAAGTTGGCATAAAACTCCCAAAACATTGGCACAATTACTACTGCAGTGAAGTAGCAAAACTGTTACCAATTTTTGGCAAGAATCAACCTCTCAATCTCGCCACCCGGGTTAGCAAATGGTCGTTCTTAGATCAATCTTCTCGATTTGATTTGAGTATTATAATTGTGTTAGGCCTTCAAATTAACAAAATTCTAGCATTAAAATCATCTGTCATTCCTCTCTTTACTCATTGAGCCATTTGAAATTCTACTAAAATCTAAATAAATTCCAAATAAATTACAAAATAAAAAATCTAACTCCCTAAGTAAGATTATTTGGAAAGAAACTTTTCACAATGAGTTTTCTTCAAGATTTTTCATAAAAAATCCCAATTTTTGGATTTCCATAATGTAGGAAAAATCAATGGTGAAAATAAAAAATTTCTAAGTTAAAGTGAAACTCTTACCAAGAGAAGATAAAATCTATGATTTTTAGCCTCGGAAATCTTCTATATCGCGCCTAATG
The DNA here is from genome assembly GCA_003013225.1 of Phalaenopsis aphrodite. Classification (NCBI taxonomy): domain Eukaryota; kingdom Viridiplantae; phylum Streptophyta; class Magnoliopsida; order Asparagales; family Orchidaceae; genus Phalaenopsis; species Phalaenopsis aphrodite. The sequence continues at coordinate 47,192 of NEWO01001167.1, forward strand.
TAACGCCCTAGGTCAAGGTTTAGAGGTAAGAGATGACTTAAGCAGTAAAAATGGAGTTTACTGTGTGATTTAATGGTTTTTTAGACAATCTGGCATTTTTGGGAATTTGGCACATCATGCGCCAATCAGGCACAACATGTGTCAACACCTTAATATTTCCAGATTTCATTTTCTGTGAAAATTTCCTACATACTTCTTTAAGTCGACCTCTAATTAACTCAAATGAACCATTATAAGCATGATTAACATTAATCTAACATCATCTTTCATAAACAACACAAAACTCACTCTTAATTATAAAATTCGTGCTATTACGAACAAACATTTATCAAGCCAAAAAACATATAATTCAGTGTTTAAAGCAAACCAAAACATCCTAACACTGAAATCCAAACATCAAAATTTCAAACACAAACATCAAAATAGTTCAACAATTAAAGTAAATGCAATACAACACACCAAACAACTAAAATGAACAGTGCTAAATAAAATGTTTCGTGCATAGATTAAGTTCAAACATCTTCTTCACTCTCATCCTCTTAGGTATCTCCCATTGATTGGTAGTGCACATACAGGTTGTAAAAGGGTCGATAAGGAAACTCATCGGTCAAATCCTACCCAATCCAAGCATGTTTCGTGAACATATGTACCAATATGCTAAAAAGGTTCTTTATATCTCCAATCCAAGTGATCCAACATTTCTGAAATATTCTCCATTGTATGCATAAGATTCTACAGTTCTTTTTCTAACTTCTTGACCCTTTTCAAAAGTGCATTAGAACTTAAGTAAGGCTGAATAGGTGATGAATTCTGTGATCCCTTATCCATCAATACATTCATCTCGTTTTCATCCGTCATTCCAATACAGTTGCAATAAATTTCTAGATCCATCGGCTTTCAAGGAATAAGCACTTTTCCCAACTCTCGTAAGGTACTTGCGATTGACTGCATAATAAGAAAATAGTGGATGGATGTCCATGTTTGGTTGCTGACCCATTCACAATCAAACCCAAAACCAATTTCAAAATGATTACACCAATATAAATAGGTTTTCTAGTTTGAATAAAGTAATTTAAAATAACACTCTCCTTAGTTACCTTACTGATTTTTATAGTAGCAGCAATTTTTATGCAATAAGGAAGTGTCATGCCCTAGAGATGGGATTTAACAATGATGACAAAAACTTACATTCTCATCATCTTTGGCCTCCCAATTTGCATCTTCATCTGTAAGGTAGTGATAGAGTTCATTCATATTATCTCTCGTAGGGGGTAAAATTTGCATAATGGCAGATAAAGACATTTTCAATCATAAGCATCTCATTTATTCTTGAAGGAGTGAATTGCACAAAACCTTCCTCGCACATAAACAATTCCTTAGTTGATTCCATGTAGATTTGCATAAAACTCCTTCACCACAGGGACGACTATGATGGTAGTAGTGTAACAAAGCACTTCTCAACGTCTTTGCTCAATATTCTCTTCAACTCGAGTATTCAGTGTATTGAATCCTCGATTCACAGACCCTTTTTTTTATTAGCCTCTTCTTCACTAGAACACGATCATGCAACTTCTGTGCATCAAAACTATGAACTTTCTCCTGTTAAAAATCCAAAATCTAGCAGAATTTTTACAGTGGAGCGCCATTAGAATTGAAATCTAACCACTCCTCTCTCGTTCTCCCCCCCTAAAATTGACTATGGAATCACTTTTTGAGAATTTTAAAGAGAAGAACCCGCCAAAAATTGCCTTATAAAACAATTTAAGTCATTTTCATTGCCACGACGCATCATGCATTAGCTCTCTAGAATTCAGCACATCATGCGCCAATCTAGAGCGTCATGCGCCAATCTGGTGCGCATGCACCAATCTGGCGCATCATGCACCAGTTACAAAAAATTTGCATTTTCGATTTTGATAAAAAATTCTCAATTCTTCCATAAAATTAGGTAAATAAATGTGTTTTTAAAATCATTTTCTCAAATACACAGACTCTATGAAAACACAAATATAAATATATGTAAAATATTCGGAACAAAAACTAAAAAAGAAAAATAAACAAAGATAAGTATGGGTTGCCTCCCTCAAAGCACTTGGTTTAATGTCATCAGCTCGACATTCCTAGTGTTTATTCTAGGTGACCCAACATTGTAGTTTCTTTAAAAATTGGTCTTTGACCATCAAAATATGATTTTAATCTATGCCCATTTACTTTAAATATCCTTCCAGTTTTAGGATCTTCAATATTAACAACTCTATAGGTATATACTATTACAACCTTGAATGACTCTTTCCACCTAGACTTTAATTTTCCTCGACATAATTTTAATCTTATATTGTATCACAAAACTTCATGTCCAAGTTCAAATTCTTTTTTTATTATCTTCCAATCATGCCATTCTTTCATTCTTTCATTATAAATTTTAACATTATCGTAAGATTCATTCCTAATCTCTTCAAGCTCATTCAATTGCAATAATCTTTTCTCACCAGCATCTTTCAAATAGAAATCAAATTTCTTAATAGCCCAACAAGCTTTATCCTCCAATTTTACTGGCAAGTGACAAGTTTTTCCAAAAAATAATCTATAAGGGGACATACCTATAGGTGTCTTATAAGCAGTCATGTATGCCCATAATGCCGTATCTAATCTAACAAACCAATCCATCTTACTAGTATTAACTTTCTTTTCTAAAATTCTCTTAATTTCATGATTAGATACTTCTACTAAACCACTTGTCTGGGGATGATAAGCCGTTGCAATTTTATGAATTATATTATATTTTTCAACCAATCTTCAAATTGTAACATTTCTAAAATGAGATCCTCCATCGATAATGATTACTCTAGGCATTCCATATATTGTAAATATGTTTTTAATTAAAAATTTTGAAACACTCCGAGCATCACATCGAGGTAAAGTGATTGCTTCAATCCATTTTGAAACATAATCAACTGCAATCAATATAAATATATTTCTGAATGAAGGTATAAATGGTCCTATAAAATCCAATCACCATGCATCAAAAATTTTAATTTCTAAAATAAAATTTAGAGGCATTTGATGTCTTTTTGAAATATTACATACTCTCTGACACCGATCACATGTTTTATATGTATATAACATTTCTAAATAAAGTAGGCCAATAAAACCCATATTGCAAAATTTTATGAACAGTTCCATCATTCCCAAAATGTCCTCGAAATTCAAAATCATGACATTTCTGAATAATTTCCTGAATTTATTTGCAAGACACAGATCATCTCATTACTAAATCTTTGCATTATTTATATAAATAGGGGTCATCCCAAAAATAAGACTTTTCATTGAGAATGAATTTCTTTTCCTATTGTTTTGTTAATCCATATGGTAAAATACCACTGATAATATAATTTATAATATTAATATACGAAGGTATTTCCCATTCTTTTACAGTATAAAGTTGTTCATCATGAAAATTTTCATTAATTTCTTTTTCCATGTCAAGTATTTCTTCTTGTTCTAGCCTAGAAAGATGACATCAATTTGATTATCAATCCCTTTCCTATCGACTGTTATAAAATCAAACTCTTGCATCAGAAGTACCTATCTAATTAGTCTTGGATTGTAATCCTTCTTTTGCATCAAATATTTAATAGCCACATGATTAGTATGTACAACACATTTAACTCCAATCAGGTATGAACTAAACTTATGAAAAGCATATGCAATGACTAATAACTCTCTTTCAGTGGTGGTGTAGTTAATATGAGCATCATTAAGAGACTTACTAGCATAGTATATAATGACATCTCTACCTTAATACAACTCCAATTGCATAGTCACTAGTATCACACATTAATTCAAAATGTTTCTCCCAATCATGTGAAATAATTATAGGAGCAATGATCAATTTTTCTTTTAAAGCTTAAAAGCCTTTAAGGCAATCTTGGTTGAAATCAAATTTTATATATTTTTCCAGAAGATGGCATGAAGGTTTAGTAATTTTTGAAAAATCTTTTATTTTGCATGTAAAATCCAGCTTGTCCTAAAATACTCCTAACTCTTTTTATATTAGTAGGCAGAGGTAAGTTTGATATAACATGAATTTTTGCAAGATCAACTTTCATACCGCTTTTTGAAATTTTATGCCCAAGCACAATTCTTCCTGCAAGCATAAATTGACATTTCTCCAAGTTCAATACGAGATTAGTCTTTTCACGTCATTCAAGAACTTTCTGTAAATGATTTAGACATATTTCAAATGAACTTCCAAACACAGAAAAATTGTCCATAAAGACTTCGATCCCTTTTTCAATGAAATCACAAAAAATTGACATCATACATCTTTGAAATGTTGCAGGTGCATTAAATAATTCAAAAGGCATTAGCCAAAAATCAAAAGTTCCATAAGGACTAGTAAATGTTGTTTTCTCCTGATCCTTTGCAGCTATAGGTATTTGATGATAACCAAATATCCATCTAGAAAACAAAAATATTTATGCCCGGCCAGCCTATCTAACAACTGGTCCAACAAGGGTAAAGAAAAATTATCTTTTTATGGTGAAATAACTTAAATTCTATAGTCAATGCAGATTCGACATCCAATGACCTAACTTGTTGACATAAATTCCTTATTCTCATTTGTCACTACAATCACTCCTCCTTTCTTTGGAACAAAGTGAATTGAACTTACCCAAGCACTATCTGAAATAGAATATATTATTCCAGCATCTAACTATTTTAAAATTTCTTTCTTAACAACTTCTTTTATCATTGGATTTAATCTCTTTTGAGGATCAGCTCTTGGTTCATGTTTGTCTTCCAATAAAATTCTATGCATACAAATTGAAGGACTCACTCCTTTAAAATTGGCTAATGTCTATCTAAAAGCTTTTTATATCTTCTCAAAGTTTCCAACAACTATTGTTCTTGCTCATTAGTTAATTTTGAGGATACTATAACATGTAAAATAGATACATTTCCTAAGAATGCATACTTCAAATGTGTAGGAAGTGTTTTTAGTTCTAGTTCAGGAGGTTTCTCAATAGTGAAATCAAATTCTTATTACTTTCTATTGGATCTAACATTTTACATTTTTTATGAACATAATCAATATCTTCTTTACTCACTTTCGTATATTAATCTTGAATTTTATTCTCATCTTGATATTCCTCATATTCCTTTTCAAACTCTCTTTCAAATGTCTTTTTGAAATATTCATGGCTTAGATATTCATTAATATCTATTCTGAAGCATATAATCTCTTGCTATTTTGCAGGGCATCTCATTGATTTTGTAATATTAAATGTAACCTCTTGATCACTAACTCTCATAGTTAGTTCTCCTTTTTGCACATCTATCAAAGCTCTTCCTGTGGCTCAGAGTGGTCTTCCCAAAATGATAGAAATTTCTTTTTCTTCCTCCATATCTAATATAATAAAGTCTGCTGGAAAGATAAATTTATCAACTTTTACCAAAAAATCTTCTATAACATCCTTAGGATAGGTAATTGAACTATTATCTAACTGAAGAGTTACAGTCATAGGTGAAATATCTCCTAAGCCCAACCTTCTAAAAATTGATAATGACATAAGATTAATACTAGCTCTTAAATCACATAAAGCTTTTCCAAAAAATCTTTTGCCAATAGGACAAGGAATTGTAAAACTTCCTAGATCTTTGAGTTTTTCAGAAAGCTTTTTTTAAATTATAGTGCTACACTCCTCACTGAGTGCAACAGTCTCATTATCCACAAACTTCCTTTTCTTATTAAGTATATTATTCATGAACTTCACATAGCTTAGCATTTGTTCCAAGGCTTCAACAAGTGGAATGTTTATTGTTAATTTCCTCAATATCTCTAAAAATTTTGAAAATTGGTTATCTTTATTTTTCTATTTCAATCTTTGAGGAAATGGAGGTGGTGGTCTTTATACAGTAATTTTCATTGGTTCAATAGAACTTTCTGAGTCAAAATGAAAATCTTCACCAGATTTTTCATTTTCCACCTCATCTTTTTCAACTTTAACTTCCACTTCTTTTTTAACCCTCTTTTCTAATTCTTTTCCACTTCTAAGTTGCATAGCCTTAATTTTATGTTTGTTCTGATCTTTAGGATTTGCTTCAACAATACTAGGCAATGTTCCTGGAGTTCTATTGCTAAGTGTAGTAGCAATACATCCCAATTGATTTTCCATGTTTCAAATTGCAGCTCTTCGACTTTGTAATTGACTCCCCAATTGCAATATCAATTCTTCCATTGACAACTTTTTCGCCTTACTCTGCAAATTATTAAATCCTAGAGGGTAATAAGGTTTAAGTAGGATTTCCTTGATTTTTGGAGTTTCCCAATGGGTTAGCAGTGTTGTTTCCCCATTGTGGATTTGTAGCATTAGACATATTATTACGCCAACTAAAATTTGGATAATTTTTCCAACCGAGATTATAATAATTGGCATAAGGATTAGTAGAATGATTATTTATTGCATTTAAGGTTTCATAAGAATATTGTGATTCTATCATTTGTCTCAATGAATTTTCCTCAAGCACAAGTGTGTCTGAGAATAATTCATTTGATAATGATCTATCTTCTTCGATATAGCAGCTATTTGTGCAGCTAACATTGACATTGCATCAGAAACATAAATGCTGACTACTCTTTTTGGATTTACCCTTTCATATGGCCATTGAAAATTATTAGTAGTCATATCTTCAATTAAAGATCATGCTTCATCAACTGGTTTTGACATTAATAATCCACCAGCACTAGCGTCAATTATCGATCAAAAAGAGCCAACCAATCCATTATAAAAAGTATGAATTATTAACCAGTATGGAAATGCATGGTGTGGACACTTTCTAAGGAGATCTTTAAATCTTTCTCAGGCTTCATAAACTGATTCCCCTTCAAACTGACAAAAAGATGTAATATCATTTATAAGCTTAGAAATTTTTTTAAAAAATTTTTGAAGTTGAGAAATATTTAGATAAATACTTTGTGAAAAGCCTCCCAAAGTTCTGATAGATCTAGGTGCTAACGAGTTTAACCACATCTTAGCTTTATCCCTTAGCGAGGAAAGAAAAATTCTAAATATGACGGCATCATTTGACACTCCATCATATTTAAATGCACACAAATCTAGAAAACTAGCAAGGTGTATATTAGGAGCTTTAGTTAGTGTTCCACCAAATTGATTATTTAACCATTTGGATAATGACAAGTTTAAGCTCAAATGAATTGAAAGCTATAACAGGGTTTTGTATACTTAAATGAATCTTTTCTACTGTAGGATTAGCGTATCTCTTAAAGGTCTCTGATGATGTTCATTTTTAATTTCTAGCATTATTCAAATTGTAAGCCATTTTGCTAATATGATCAATCTCTTTTAGTCTCTTAGTTGTTTCTGAATTTCTCTAATTGTTCTTTCTAATTTAGAATAGTAAGATATTAAATTTTAAAATCATACACTACGCATAAAAAAATACAACAAATAATTTTAAAAATAAGCAAACACAACTAAATAATAAAATATTCAATATAAACTACAATACCTCTTTTCTTAGTTTTTAAATTAAAAATACTATAAATTATAAAATAACTTACTACTACTTTCCGTTACTTCCCCGGCAACGATGCCAAAAACTTGATGCAGGTGAATTTAGTGCGTTAATTTTGCAAATATTTTTCAATATTACAAAATACACACGAAGCAACAATAGCAAAATATGCAATTAATCCCAACAAAATAACTTCAATTAAAATTGTTTTATCTTTTAATAATCTTTAAACTGTCAAATCCCCTTTAATAATAACGCAAGTATACGTATCGATCAAGCAATAAATGAATCTAATGGAGTCCTATATATCGATCCCATAGGGAAGTTCAAAATGCATGTAAATAAGTTCCTAAATTTATAATGTACAATATTATTTTAAAACTACCAATAGTAAAGTGTGAAGTTTGAATATTAATTAATAGGTTAATGTTAAATAAAATACAGTTGAATGACAAAGTTAATTAAACTAAATGCTAAACTTGAAAGAAAATTTACGAAAAATAAATCTAAGATGTTGTGACAAAAAGTTCAAATTTAAGAAAGGATCCTTGCCCTTTACAGTGAGTATATGGTTTGTGAGCAAAGGAAAATATGTTGAGATTTTCATGACTATTTTACACTATTTTTTATGATATTGCACTTTAAAGAAAAATATTTTTGATTTTTTGTTGCAGGAATGTTGAATTAGGGTCATTGGAGCAAAAAGATGCAAAAAGGACCAAAATGTGAAGATTTGAACTAGGGCGCCGACGACGAGCCCAACGACACCGACAGCGAGAATTTCACAAGACTCCAGATTTAATAATGTAGAAGGCCCTCTGACGATGCCCTCGAGGCCGTCGATGGTGAGATTGGCGGTTATGTCCAACAATACATTGGATGAGGACAAATTTTGGAGGAATCCTTAGGCAACTTTTAATAAAACTCATCCACAACTTTAAAAGAAGATTTTGGCCAAAAATTGGAGGGGAGACTCAGAGGAGTTCGAGGAGTTGGAAGGTTAGAACAGCGTCCAAGAGTTCCAGTAGTGTGTAGAGAGTCTAATTGTGAGGAATTCGTCGAGAGATTGTAAGAGTGGAGGGAAAGTGAGAGATTTCTCCTCATTGCTGCTTCGAAGAGGAATTCTATGTGTTATAAAGAAAGGAAGAGATTCAAAGGAACTTCAAGGAGTTTGCTTGGAGAGAAATTAGAGATAAGTGTTATTTATTTGTTGTAATTGTATGACTTTGCTTTTATATATGAATTCTGAGTTTTGTTGTGTCTTCCCCATGAGTTCTGAGTAGTTTTCTCTGTCTTTCTCCTTATTTGAGATTTGTGAAATGGTGATTTGAATTGATTGAGCCATGAAAATGTTAAAGAAATTGTGATGATCTTTTCACTTCGATATTAATTTAATTTCAATATTGCCAATTGATTTGTTAAAATATGTTGAGTTTTACAACTAAAGTGAAAATTACATCCAAGATTCAGGGAGGCTAAAGCCCTTAGAAATTGGGTGCAAATAAATATGGAAATAAAATTATTGTGTGTAAAATTGGAGATTTTAGAGTGACAGACTAAAATCGCCAATTCAGTCCTATTTTTTGGGTGCTGAAGTGTAGATGTTAGTCCTCAGGCGAGGGGAATGTGGGAGCTCCGAAGTAAGAGCTGGTTTCCTCCCAGCCTAGTCGCAGATTCAGTAAACAAGCATAGGATTAGTCAATGTTCTTTATACCTGCACCAAAGGGTAAGGAATAGGTATGTTCCTATTTGGCACAATACAATTTGAACTGATTCATTTTATCCATTCACTATATTTTCTTGACAAGGAGAATGATGCTTTCTTATATATTGAATCTCACATTAAAAACTTGATTAGTATAATTAGTTATTTAAGTGTTATTAAAATTTCATATTTATTTCAATTGCCTATTAGTGACAGATAAGCAATTTGAATTATATTGTTGTGATTAAGTATTGCTTTTCTAAAATCCTAGTTTGTTGTTCTAATATTACTCCCTCTGGGATCGATATCTAGGACTCCATTAGAGCCCTATATTACTTGAGCGATACATATACTTGCGTTGATAAGTGTGAATTTTCCCTTATTGAATATTTTATATATACATCTTTATCAAATCTATAACTGTTATTAAGTTTTTGGTATCGTTGCTGAGGAATTAAATCTTTTAGCAGCAATATTAAATACTTATATTTTTAAGCATACATAAAGTCGATGTCAAGTTTTTAACATCGTTGTTGGGGAGTAAACAAGAATCATAATTAGAGTAACGAACAAATTAGGTCTATTAAAAAATTTTTACTGGAATTGCAACTTATTTTCATATTTAGTTAACTGTTTTCTGTGCGCTTATTTAAATTGTATGCATAATATTGGACCTGAAAATCTTATACCCTACGATTTAGAATTATAATGCATTATTAGAAAAATTAGAAGACTGAGAAGAGAACCTAGAAATTATGATACAATGGAAAACAACATGAACAATCAAGGAATAGAAATTGAACTCCAACCTAAACCCTTACGAGATTATGCAAATCCTATAGTAGATGAAATTCACTTATCTATCCAAAATTGTGATGTAGCTGCTAATTCATTTAAGCTTAAACCTACTATTATCCAAATGGTACAAAACAATTAATTCAGAGGTACACCAAATGAAGATCCTAATTTACACCTCGCTAGTTTTTTAGAACTCTGTGCTACCTTTAAATATGACAGAGTTTCAAACGATGCTGTCAGGCTTAGACTTTTTCCTTTTTCACTTAGGGATAAAGCTAAGATGTGGTTAAATTCATTAGCACCTGGATCTATTAGAACTTGGGGAGAACTTTTACAAAAATTTCTATCTAAA
>NEWO01001167.1:58385-82341 GCA_003013225.1 Phalaenopsis aphrodite
AAAATTAATTAAAAATTCAAGGAAATCAATTACAAAATCAAGGAACTGCTATTAAGAATACTGAAAATCAATTAGAGCACATCGCTACTGCGCTTAGTAACCGAACATTAGGAAATTTTCCTTGTACTGTGGAACCAAATCCTAAAGATCAAGGACAAAAACAAATAAAAGTGATACAATTACGAAGTGAAAAAGAATTGGAAACAAGAGTACAGAAAGAAACGGAAACTGAAAAAGAGAAAGTGGATACAGAAAAAGAAAAGGATCATAAATACCCAAAATTAGAATATCTACTCACACCATTGAAAATTACTATGGAGAAACCTCAACCACCATTTCATAAAAGATTGAAACAACACAAACAAAATAAATAATTTTCCAAGTTCTTAGAAATTCTTAAGAAATTAATGTTAAATATTCCCTTCGTAGAAGCTTTAGACCAAATGCCCAATTATGTGAAATTTATCAAAGAAATTCTGAACAAGAAAAGGAAGTTCACTGATAATGAAACTGTTGCACTTAGCAAAGAGTGTAGTGCAATTATATAGAAAAAGCTTCCGGAAAAATTAAAAGATCCTGGTAGTTTCAATATACCGTGTGCTATCGGTGAAAAATTTTATGGAAGAGCTTTATGTGATTTGGGAGCCAACATTAATCTTATGCCTCTATCGATTTTCAAAAGATTAGGATTAGGAGAAGTCTCACCTACTTCTGTAACTCTTCAGTTAGCAGATCGTTTAGTTACTTATCCTAAGGGAGTTATAGAAGATGTGTTAGTAAAAGTTGATAAATTTATCTTTCTTGTGGATTTCATTATTTTAGATATGGAGGAAGATAAAAAAAATACCTATCATTTTAGGGAGACCATTTTTAACTATTGAAAAAGCTATGATAGATGTTCAAAAAGGAGGATTGACTATGGGAGTTAAGGATCAAGAAGTGACTTTTAACATTTCAAAATCCATGAAATACCCTGTTGTTGAAAGAGATAATGAATGTTTTCCAATGGAAATTAGTGAACATCTATTGAATAAGCATTTTAAAGAACATTTTGAAGACAAAGAACAATTTGAAGATAATGATGAAGTTATGTTGGAAAAAATAGAAACTAAGGAATTAGAGTATGTTTAGGAAAGATTTGAGATGCTGGATATTACAGAAAATGCTTATAAGAATCTAGTTTCGTGAATTATAAAACAACCTGAACTTGAGTTGAAAATATTGCCAAACCACTTGAAGTATGTGTTTCTGGGAGACTCATCTACATTAACTGTTATTATATCTTCAGAATTAAATGATTTGCAAGAGCAAAGACTGTTAGATACATTAAAAAGATATATGAAAGCTTTTGGTTGGACCTTAGCTGATATTAAAGGAATCAGTCCTTCAATCTGTATGCACAGAATTATACTAGATGAACAATATAAACCAAGAGTTAATACACAAAGGAGATTAAATCGAATGATGAAAGAGGTAGTTAAGAAGGAAATTTTAAAATGGTCAGACACTAGAATTATATATCCTATTTCAAACATTGCTTGGGTAAGTCCAATTCATTGTATTTCTAAGAAAGGAGGAGTGACTGTTGAAACTAAAGAGAATAATGAATTAATATCTATCAGAAAAGTTACTGGTGGCATATTTGTATTGATTATAGAAAATTAAATACGGCCACTAGGAAAGATCACTTCTCTTTACCATTTTTAGACCAAATAGTAGATAGACTTACTGAGCACAAATATTTTTGTTTTTTAGATGGATATAACAGTTACCATCAAATTCCTATTGCTCTTGAGGATCAAGAAAAGACAACATTTACTAGTCCTTTTGGAAATTTGGCTTTTCAAAGTTAATTAATGATGTATTGAAGGTATTTATCAATGATTTCTCTGTATTTGGAATATCATTTGACGCATTCTTAAATTATCTTGAAATTTTTTTGGAGTTATGCGAAAGAACTAATTTAATTCTAAATTTGGAGAAATGTCAATTTATGGTTGCAAGAGGAATTGTGTTAGGGCATAAAATTTCGAAAAATGGTATGGAAGCAGACCCTGCAAAAATTCAAGTTATATCTAAACTAACACCTCCTACTAATGTAAGAGAGGTTTGGAGTTTTCTTGGACATGTTGGTTTTTACAGGCATTTTATTAAAGATTTTTAAAAAATTACTAAACCTCTATGCTAACTTCTAGAAAAGGAGAAGAATTTGAATTTATTGAAAATTGTTTAAATGCCTTTGAGTTATTAAATGAAAAAATAATCACAGCTCCTATTTCAATTTCACCTACATGGGAGAAACCATTTGAACTGATGTGTGATGCTAGTGATTATGCTATTGGAGCTGTTCTTGGACAAATGTATGAAAAGTTTTTTAAAGTTATATACTACGCTAGTAAAACTCTTAATGATGCTCAAATTAATTATACTGTTACTGAAAAAGAGTTACTGGCTATTGTGTATGCTTTAGACAAATTTAGATCTTATTTAATTGGGACTAAATGTGTTGTGCACACTGATCACTTTGCTATTAAATATCTAATGCAAAAGATGGATGCCAAACTAATGTTAATTAGATGGATACTTTTGATGCAAGAATTTGATCTTGTGGTTATTGATAGAAATGGAACTGATAATCAAACTGCTGATCATTTCTCAAGATTAGAAAATCATGAATTATCTGACACCGACAATGAAATTACATAAAGTTTCTCTGATGAACAACTTTATAATATTAATGAGTGGAAAATATCATGGTATGCTGATATTTTTAATTTTATTGTAAGTGATATTTTGCCACCTATGCTGACATTACAACAAGAAAGAAAATTCATTCATGGTGCGAAAGCATATTTTTGGGATGGACCATATTTATATAAACAATGTAAGGATATTATTATGAGAAGATGTGTACCTAATGAAGAAACTGATCTAGTCATTCAGAAATATCATGATTCTGAATTTGAAGGAAATTTTGGGATTGATAAAACTGCTTATAAAATTTTACAAGCTGGATTTTTTGGCCTACTATCTTTAGAGATGTTTATATATACATAAAAACTTGTGATCGATGTCAACGAGTAGGCAATATATCTAGAAGAAATGAAATGCCTCTGAATTTCATGTTAGAAGTTGAGATCTTTGATGTTTGAGAATTAGATTTCACGGGACCCTTTATTACTTCATTTGGGAACTTATATATATTAATTGTAGTAGACTATGTTTCAAAGTGGATTGAAGCACAAATTTACCTCGTTGTGATGCTAAAAGTGTTTCAAAATTTTTAATGAAAAAATTTTTCACTAGATACAGAATGCCAAGAATGATTATCATTAACGGAGGATCCCATTTTACGAATAAATATATTCAGAGATTGGCAAAAAAGTTTAATATTATTCATAGATTTTCTACTTCCTATCACCCTCAAACCAGTGGGTTAGCTGAAGTTTCTAACAGAGAGATTAAATAAATACTTGAGAAGATTGTAAACCCTAGTAGAGTAGATTGGTCCACTAGACTGGATACCACATTATGGGCTTACATGACTGCTTATAAAACTCCTATTGGAATGACTCCTTACAGGCTGATTTTTGGAAAGACTTGTCTCTTACTAGTAGAATTGGAGTATAAAGCATATTGGGCGATTAAAGAAATCATTTATAATTTGAAAAATGTTTGTAAGAAGAGATTGTTACAATCGAAAAAAATGAAAGAATTAAGAAATGAATCTTATAATAACAACATAATTTATAAGGAGAAACTAAAGTTATGCCATGATCAAAAGATTAACCAGAAGAACTTTTAACTAGGAAAAGAAGTTTTGCTTTACAATGCAAGGCTGAAGTTATTCTCTGGGAAATTGAAGTCTCATTGGTTAGGACTCTTTACTGTAGCTCAAGTTTATACTTACAGAGCTGTTGAAATTGAAGATCAAAAGACTGGAAATAGATTTAAATTAAATGGACACAGATTAAAACCATATTTTGAGGGTAAAAGACCAAAATTTTAAAGAGGTTTTAATGGTCAGTTAACCTGAATAATCTCTGAATAGGCTGGAATGACGACATTAAACCAAGCGCTTTATGGGAGGCAACCCATAATTATCTTTATTTTTATTGCGATTATAGTATTTTTATTTGAAATTATCATTAGTTTGTGGTAGTATTGAACTCTACTACTCTTATTTACCCTTGAATCCTCATAAAAATTGGATTCATAAAGAAAAATTGGAACGCATTCAGATCAGAGCGAAACTGTGCAATTTTTTCTTTGGGCACCGACAATGCCATCGACGCCGCTGACGGCGCATTTTTCTTGAGAGTCCAGGCAATTAAATTCTAATGGCTTGCCGATGGCACCCTCTATGTTGCTGATGGCGAGACTGGTGGGATGGCGGTTTCTGGAGTTTGAATGTGCGGTTTTTGGCAGTTTTAGGCGGGAGTTACCTCTTTTAACTTCCAAATTCGATTCCTAAGTTCATATTTCCCCCAAGAATGAAGTGAAACTCCACCAAATTCATCCCTATGGCATCTAATGCCCTTGAAAACCATAGAATCTGAGTGTTCAACTAGAGAAAGTTCATTAATGCTGAGGCACAACGAATCTTTAACAAGGTACTAGCAAAGAAATGATTAATCAAGGAGTGAGGATTTGTAAATCAAGGATTGAATAATCCATCGACGATAATTGAAGAAATGATCATGCGACAAAGACGAGAAATGCTGTACTACACTACAGTCGTCGTAGCTGTTCCTGCGTTGAAGGAATTCTATGCTAATTTGCATGGAATCAACCAGGGAGTCTTCTATGTGCGAGGTAGATGGATAAATTTTACTCGTGCACTTATTAATGATTATATATGATCAAGAACATTCCTGTTTGCCATTATTCCAACTTCATCCCAACAAGAAACCAGATGAATGAAATTTACCAATGTTTAACTGATGAAACTGAAGACTAGGAAATGAGAGAAAACGAGTATGTTAGTTTTTCTTTGACACTTCTGAATCCCATTTATAAACACTAGCACTTCTTCATTTTTGCAAAACTATTACCGATTATGAGGATCAGTAAAGTTTCTAAGGAAAGTGCTATTCTGAATTACTCCATCCAAATGGGACTGCCGATCGATATTGGATCTATAATTGTGAAGAATGTTTTAAGCATGATCGTTCATGGATCAACTTATAGGCTTGGACATCCTTCCACAATTTTCTTACTTTGTAGTAAGTTCCAAGTATCCTATGAAAATTGGGAAAAGGTACTTCCACCTTGGAAGCCTTTGGATCCAACTGAGAGATTCCCAGCCAATGGAGATGAAGATGATATGACTATTATGGTGGATCAATCATCTCAAAATTGACTGCCTATTCAACCTTTAGTTCCAGACAAAACATTGATGATCATGCACAGAATCAATAAATTAGAGAAGGAGGTACAAAATGTTATGAATGGAATTAATAATATCTCTGATTTCTTCGATCATCTAGACTGGAGGATGAAAGAACTTTTTTCTCACTCTAGACATATAGAAAACAGTTTGATACGGTTGATGAGAAGGATGAAATTGATAGTAGAGGACTCTACTGAAGAATTTCCATACAAACCCTTTTATAACCTCTTCGTTCATGTGCAAACAATGGGTGATCTTAGAGGAGAATCTAGCACTGAATCAGAAGAATCGTAGATTTACATTGCTACCTGTCTGTCTATGTGGATAATTTGGTTTAAATTTTATGTTTGTTTTGCTTTATAATTTTGCTTTTATATCTCTGTATATTTGAAACTGAGCATAAGATGTTTGTTTTCAGCGTTTTGAGTATTGTGGCTTGGATTGGGACGCTGAATTGATGTATTAAGGTTGAGAAAATACCAAACTTAGGTATGTCATGTAACGTATATTGTAACCCTTGGAATTTATATATAATTGTGAAGTTTTGTGTTGTGAAAGTTTATTTGTGATAAGTACATCATTTAATCACTTAAAATTATGTCTATAATGATTGAACGGATGTCGTTGAGGCTTGAAATTGATCGAAATCGCAAAAATTTGGAAATTGAACCAATTCAATAGAGCTCGCCGATGGCGCCCTCGATGCCGTCGACGGTGGAATTTTCTAGAGACTTAGGATATTAATTTTATAGAGCTCGCTGACGGTGCCGAAGACCCCACTGACGGCGAGATCCCAAAAAAATACCTTTAACCGCGATTTTGACCAGTCAATCACCACTATTCATCATCCCCTTCCTCTTAAAAATGCCTTTTTTGACCTAAGGCTTGAGAGATCTTGGACTTTGGGCAATTTCAAGGCATTTAGACACCAGATTTCATCATCTCTTGGTAAGAGCTTCACTCCAAACTAAAAATATTTGATTTTCACCATGAATTTCTTCCACATTGAGAAGATCTAAAAAAATTGAGAATATGAAGAAAATATTGGGAAGAAATTCATGGAATTTAGTTTTGAACTCTTAGAATCACTCTTGGAAGCCATTATTTGCATATTTGAAGTATATTTTGGAATTTTTCTATAATTTTGATTAAATTGAAATGGCTCCACAAAAAAAGAGATGTCTTGAGTTTGAAGAGTCTCGCATCGTCAATGCGAAGGCTCAATCGAGGTTTACGTCAGTGTTTGAAGGAAAGAAATGTATACAAGATCGAGTTTTTGAGAGTCCGGGAGGAGAAATTGAACGAGCTATTATTGAGCAGAGGTGGAAAAACTTCTGTTTCACCACCAATAAAGCTGTTGTAATCTTGTAAATGAGTTTTATGACGTGTTCTATTATGAGGATGGAATTGTTCAAGTGTGAGGATTTTATGTTGAATTTAGTGCCGCCCGCATTAACTCCTTTTACGAAGTCCCAAACTCTCATAGTTGCCATTATGAAACCTTCAGTTCGATGGAAGGCCCGCTAAACGATGTGATCAACTTTTTTACTGATGGGAAAGGAACATGGAAGATAAAGCAGCGAGAACAACTAAATTTTTCTGCTTCCATGTTGAATGTCACTTCTAAAGCGTGACACTATTTTATTTCCTCTACTATGTTACCGACCTGTCACCATAGTGAGGTAATAAGAGATAGAGCTATTCTGAATTTTTATATTCAGAATAATAGAAATATAAATATGGGGAGAATCATTTTTAAGAATATATTGACCACCACAATGAGTGAAACAAGTGGAGGTCTTAGACATCCTGGAATCATTTATGCACTTAGCCAACTTTCTGGAGTGGAAGTTGGAGATGATGAGGAATGGGTTTACGTTATGAAACACATGAGTAAAGCTAATTTAAAGACATATGTATCCCATGAAAAATGGAGAGCTGGAAGTAGAAGTTAAGAACCTTCTACTAGTAGAGATGTCCCCTCTACTAGTTATGACCTTCCACCTTCTAGTTCCCCTACCCTGATTGGTTTAATGAATGAGTTGACCTTGCAGCGAAAGAGTATAGAGATAATAAATGAAAGGATTGGAGGTTTAGAACGTAGACATGACTATGATAGTGATTACCTACAAAGGCATTCAGATTTTGACATAGCTTACTACGAAGCTCAGGCCTGACACTATAGAGGTGAGCCTGATGTTATGTTTTCTGAATGCCCCCGATATACTCAGTATCAGCCCAATCCACCTGATGATCAAGGAGACGAAGACATAGTTTGGGATTTTGATATCTGAATGTAATTGATGTACTTTTACTTTTATGTTTGTAATTTTTGTAATAGAAACAAATGTTTGTTTGTACTTTCATTTTTGTTGTTATGTTGTAATTAGATAGTTTTTAATTATTTTTATAATTGTATGTTGTGGTAGTTGAAATTTGTTAAATTGTAATGTGATGTGATTTTCATTTTTTCATTTTAATTGTAATTGTTTTGTTTAGTATTGTAGCTGTGTTAGCAAAATATTGTGTTTGTATAATGTTTAGTTTTGTACTTATTTCAAAATTTCATTACCCAACAAATTCTCTAATGATTTATATGTATAGAAAGCTCCTAATGTTACAGACCAGGTGAAGTAGAAATTTTGAGAAGGACTGCAAAAATTTCAGAATGATGAAAATGCCTAAAATACTGAGATATGGTTTATATTTAGAATTTTTCTTTCCACCTGTATCATTTCATATTTAAAAATTTAAGTTTGGGGGAGGGAAGAAAAAGATTAACTATTAGATTTTCTAAAATTAAATATTTTAAAAGATTATTAATATAATTTTATGTAGTGAATTTAATTTAGGTAACTATATGTTCTAGATATTTAAATATTATGATAGATTTAAGGAAATATTTTTGTAATAAAAATTAATTTTGCAGATAAAGAGATTTAGTATAAGATAATAAGACTATAGTTAACTATTTAAAGTAAAGGAAACTATATTTTAAAGTGTTAAGAATCTGAAAATTCATTTGAGAAGAAAATATTGGGGCTCAATGATGTAAAAGTTTTGAAATATTTATAATGTAAAGGAATGCTTTGAGTTTCAAATTTAGGGAAAGAAAGGTGATGTTAAAAGTCATTAAAGGCTATCCAAATATAGTAATCCTCGCTTAAAAAAGGACACATAAAGGATTGACAACAATCCCTGGAAAGAAAAGAAAAATATATAGGATTGAAAGCAATCCAGATGAAAAAGAGAAGAGAAAAGAAAGATAGAAAATATGAAAGTGAGGAGAAGCTTGAGGATATGCATAATCAAAAATTGGCTTCACTAGACCTACCTAAAGGGAAAACTTAATGACATTCCTAAACTTATATTCATGGATTAGATCTTCTACTAGTAGTGTTCTCATGAAGTTCCTATTATTTGAATATTTTCAGTGACTTGATATTACAACATATAGTTATTCTTGAAATGAATGGAAGACTAGAACTCTTAAACTTGATGACTAGATAATCTTGTAGCTACAGAGTTAATTTAATTACTTGAATTTTTTCTAAAAATCTCACTATGGTATTTACTTAGATCAAATTTATAGTATTTCTGAATTAAAAATTTACTACCATAAATCAACTTTTATATAATACTAAAATTACTTGAGGACAAGTAATAGTTAATTTTGGGGGATTTTGACCAAACGAAAATATGTTGAGATTTTCATACCTATTTTACACTATTTTTTATGATATTGCACTGTAAAGTAAAGTATTTTTTATGTTTTGTTGCAGGAATGATGAATTAGGGTCATTGGAGCAAAAAGATGCAAAAATAAGCAAATTTGGAGTGAAAAGGATCAAAATGTGAAGATTTGAAGTAGGGCACCAACGAAGAGAATTTCCCCTAGACTCCAAATTTAATAATGTAGAAGGCCCACCAACGGCACCCTTAAGGCCGCCGACGGTGAGATCGGCAGTTATGTCTAACAATGCATTGGATGAGGACAAATTTTGGAGGGATGCTTAGGCAACTCTTGGGAAAACTCACCCACAACTTGAAAAGAAGATTTTGTCCGAAAATTGGAGGGGAGACTTAGAGGAGTTCAAGGAGTTGGAAAGTTAGAACAGCATCCAAGAGTTCCATTTGTGTGTAGAGAGTCTAATTGTGAGGAATTCTTTGAGAGATTTCTTCCTCCTTGCCGCTTCGAAGAGGAATTATGTGTGATGTAAAGAAAGCAAGAGATTCAGAGGAACTTTGAGGCTTTTGCTTGAAGAGAAATTTGAGATAAGTGTTATTTAATTGTTGTAATTGTATGAATTTGCTTTTATATATGAATTTTGAGTTTGATTGTGTCTTCCGCATGAGTTCTGAGTAGTTTTCTCTGTCTCTGTGAAATGGTGATTTGAATTGGTTGAGCCACGAAAATGTTAAAGAAATTGTGATAATCTGTTCACATCGATTTTAATTTACTTTCAATCTAGCCAATTGATTTGTTAAAATATTGAGTTTTACAACTAAAGTGAAGATTACATCAAAGATTCACGGAGGTTAAAGCGCTTGGAAATTGGGTGCAAATAAATAGAGAAATAAAATTATCTGGCGTAGAATTGGAGATTTTAGATTGATAGACTAAAATCCACAATTTGGTCATATCATTTGGGTGATGAAGTGTAGATGTTAGCCCTCAAGAGAGGGGAACGTGGGAGCTTCGAAGTGAGAGTCAGTATCCTCCCAGCCTAGCCACAGATTCAGTAAACAAGCATATGATTAGTCAATGTTCTTTATGCCTGGACCAAAGGGTAAAGAATGGGTATGTTCCTATTTGGCACAATACAATTCGAACTGATTCACTTTATCCATTTGATGCTTTCTTATATATTGAATATCACATTAAAAACTTTATTAGTATAATTAGTTATTTAAGAGTTATTAGAATTACATATTTATTTCAATTGCCTATTAGTGATAGATAAGCAATTTGAATTATATTGTTGTGATTAAGTATTACTTTTATAAAATCCTAGTTCGTAGTTCTAATAGTACTCCCTGTGGGATCGATATCTAGGACTCCATTAGAGCCCTATATTACTTGAGCGATATGTATACTTGCATTGATAAGTGTAACTTTACCATTATTGAATATTTTATATGTACATCTTTATCAAATCTATAATCGTTATTAAGTTTTTAGTGCCGTTGCTGAGGAATTAAATCTTCTAGCAGCAATATTAAATACTTGTATTTTTAGCATATATAAAGTCGCTGTTAGTTTGCGAAGAAATTAAAATCATTTAAAAACATATACAAAAGACTATTTTGTGTCAAATAGGAGCAATCATATTCTTTACCCTCTTCTGAGTTTATAAAGAACATTGACTAATCTAGAGTTTGGTCCCTTATTCTATGGTTAGGCTGAAAGAATACTGGCTGCCACTCCAGAGCTCCCAATATTCTCTCCCCTCATGGCAAACAATTTCGCATCAGTTTCCAATTAAGTGGACCAAATTGAGGATTTTAATCTGTCACCTTAAAATATCTAATTCTACATCCAACAAAGTATATTTCCTTATTTACTTGCATTCAATTCCATGGATGAAATACTCTCCCATCAAAATTAAATGTGATTCTCCCCTTATTGTAGAAATCATAACCCTTTTGGAACATATATTTCTCAAAACATGTTAGCATTTCAATTGGCCAGATCAAAAAGTAAATGAATATCGGAGTTCAAATCATCACAAATTATTGATATTTAAAACCGTATAAAGCAAAATCAATTCTTCACAAAACCATATCTCAAAGTAGGGAGAAGGATAAAGAAGACTACTCAAAATTCATAAGAAGGATACCACAAAACACGAATTTCATTAATAAAATTATGTTTGCAAAACAAAAGAAATAAAAGACAACTTATCTAACAATCATTCCCAAGCAAACTTCTAGAAGTTTTCTCCAAGCATTTCTCTATTTACAAGGACTCTCAATTCTCTCTTAGAAGTGTAATGAAGAAGAAATCTCTCACCTTCCCTCTCCTCGTATAATCCTTGAAGAAAATCTTCAAAACCTTGACTCTCTCTCGCTCTCTCTAACTCACGACCCTCTCCTCTACTTGCCTCCTTCTTCAACTCTTCTCTTTTATTAAAGCCTATCTCTCTCCAAAAAGAATTCAAAATTCACTCCAAATATCTGTCCAAAAGTCAACTCTTTTGAATTCAAATGACATGTCCATTGATCCAAGAGACATATCGCTTCATAAAAGAACCTTCCAAAGTGTCTATATGCATTGAATTACTCCAATTTGAAAATTTGAGCAAAATTTATCTCAAACAACCTTAATCCACAAAAAATTATTCTTGGCGCATTGGCTTCAAATCTGGTGTATCATGCGCCAACTCTTTGTCAAATGGCGCATCTGGTGCAAATCTATCGCATCATGCACGAGTTTGCTAAAGATCACACTGTTCTGGTCTTTGGCACATCTGACACCGATCTATCACATCTAGCGCCAATTTGGCGCATCTGGCTCCAATCTGGGGCGTCATGCGCCAGAATTTGAAACTTTGTTGTTTTGGCTCCAAATTATGTCTTTTTTGCTACTTTTGCTCTACATTCCTAAAATTAATATATCTGCAACTAAAGCATGAAAATAACCTTCTTTAAAGTGCAACATCACAAAAGAATAAGCATAAAATATATACCTAAAATAACATGTTATTTTGGTGTATCACCCGACAAATATACTATAAAGCATTAATCTTCGTTTGGATCTTAAAAAAACTTTATTGATTTAAGCACTTTAAATATCACCACCTGCTCATATACTCTCATACTAAGTTTTCTTTTTAGTACCTCAATCATCACCCTTCCACTTGCTAATAAAGGACTATCTAAAATGATATGGATCTTCTCATATTCTTCCATATCTAAGCTAATGAAATTAATATATATAATAAAATTATTGAATTTTAGTAAAATATCCTCTATAACCCCTTTGGATATGTGTTGACCTCACCTTTGTGAGGATTCACCCACTTACCTACAAAATCCCATATTAGGGTTATGCTCCTTTGGGCCTCATCAGGACAAGCTCAAACCCCCCTGATTGAGCTGGCTTAGGGTTTTGGTCTAATGAGAGGCCCAAGCCACCACCCATTGGTAAGATATGCCCTGAATGAAACAAAAAAACCCAAGAACCTCCTTATAAACCCTTGGGACACCATGAAACGAAAATTTACAATGGGAGATGGGTCTATCTAAATTGATCCCAAGCCTCACTTAAGGCCTCCCCAACCACTAGTAAAACCTAAAAATCAACTGAAATTCCCACACACTCCTTTGACCCTTGGACTTGATGACATCATGGGTGGTCAAATAAAATTGGTCCTAACCTAATTTTGATCAATTATTGACCAATTGGCCCCATTATCTTACAATTAGGCCCTACCTAAAGTGGTCGAGACACTTGGGGATCAAAATTGACACATGATATTTCACCTAACAACCAGCTAAGGGTCAAATCCACAAGCTTAATTAGGTAAATTATGATATGCCATTAGGGCTTAAACCCTTGGGTTAAACCCAAGCACATTAGAATAGTGCAAAACCCAAAATTTAAAACACATGGCCCATCAAGCCTATGACCCATTCTTCATGGGCCATCCATGAAACAAATCCAACTCATCATGACACATAAGCGATACATAATTTAAATTAAATTATTTTTAAATAAAACCAAACATAAAAGGACAAAAAACATACACTTAGCTATGTCACTTCACACTTGGAACCTTGGTCATGACCTCTTTGACCAGCCTTTGGTGAGCCAAAGCTAGATGAAACTTGGTTATATCCACCCATCAAACACTCTTCAAATCAACCTACTCCTTTATAGATTAGCCCTGGGTTTGCAGTTCTCTTCCATATGAATTTTATGCATACAAATTGAAGGAATGATTCCTTTAATATCAGCAATTGTCGATCCAAAGGCTTTCTTAAAATATTTCAAAATTTTCATCAACTTTTCTTCTTCTTCCATTGTTAATTTTGAGGAAATTATAACGGGTAAAGTAGAGGAATCTCCTAAAAAGGCATATTTTAAATGATCAGGAAGTAACTTCAACTCTAGTTCAGAAGGTTTTTCAATAGATGGACAAAATGCCTTATCTTTGTCTATCGTGACCAAAACTTCAAAACTTTCTCAAACATAGTTTGAATTTTCCTTAAAATGATCTTCATATTGATTTTATTCCTCTTCTTGCTCATGTTCCAATTCTTGTACTTCAGATTTTTCTGCATAAGTAGTTTTAAAATGGCATTCACTTAAACATCTGATAAAATTCATCCTATAACATTCATTATGTTTACCTTTTGCAGGGTATTTCATTGATTTTGAAATGTTAAAAGTAACAGTTTGATCATTGACACGCATTGTTCCCCTTTCTGCACATCTATCATTTCTCTTCCTATGGCTAGGAAAGGTCTCCCTAAAATGATAGGTATCTCTTTATCTTCCTTTATATCTAGCACAATGAAATCAATAGGAAAGATAAATTGATCCACTTTCACTAGGACATCTTCTATAACTCCTTTAAGGTATGTTATCGAACGATCTGTTAACTGCAGGGTTACAATAGTATTTCTCTTAATCTAAATCTTTTAAATATTGATAATTACAGAGGTTTAATGCTCGCACATAAATCACATAAATCTTTCTCATAAAATCTATCTCCTATTGCACATGGAATTGTAAAGCTACCAGATCTTTAAGCTTTACAGGAATCTTCTTCTAAATTATCGCATTGCACTCCTCAATAAGTGCAATAGTCTCATTATCTTCAAACTTCCTTTTTTTTTTGAGAATATCCTTCATAAACTTTACATAGCTCGACATTTATTTTAAGGCTTCAATAAATGAAATATTAATTGTAATCTTCTTAAAAATTTTTAGAGATTTTGAAAATTGTTTATCCAACTTCTGCTGACAAAGTTTCTGAGGAAATGGAGGTTGTGGTTTTTCCAAATCAATTTTTAGTGGAGAAATAGGTCTCTCAAAATCTTTTGGAGCATCCTCTTTTGATTCTTCAATTTCTTCTCTCTCTACTTCAATTTCTTTTTGAACCCGACCTTCCATCTCTCTTCTGCTTCTAAGTTGAATGGCTTTTACTTGTTCTTTATTCTGATCTTTTAGATTTGATTCAGTATTACTAAGAAGAGTTCATTAGGATCTATTACTTAATGAATTTGTTATTTGCCCAATTTGATTCTCAATATTTCTAATTGTAGCTCCTTGACATTGTAATAGATTTCCCATTTGTAACATCACTTCTTCTATAGACAACTTTTTCGCCTTAAACTTTGTATTACTATTGAAACCTGTAGGATAAGTAGATTTATAATTATTATTCCCTTGGTTGTTCCAATTTCCCAATGGGTTTCCGTGGTTATTCCCCCATTGCTAATTATTACCATCTGAATTGTAATTCCAGTTAAATTTTGGATGGTTCTTCCAACCTGGGTTCAAATAATTTGAATCTGGGTCATTCTACTTATTATTTATAGCATTCAATGTTTCTAATGATGCTTGAGAATTTATCATTTGGCCTAATGAATTCTCTTCGATCGTGGAAATTGGTTGAGAAAAAATCATTCCAAATTGATCTAACTTCCTTGAAATCGCTAAAATGGTAAATGCATCAGTTTCATGAATATTGGCTACTTTCTTAGCATTTACCCTCTCATAAGGCCATTGAAAATTCTTGGTAGTCATTTCTTTAATTAAAGCATAAGCGTCATGAAAGGTTTTGACATCAATGAACCACAAGCAGCGACATGGATAATTGATCTAAGAGATCCAACTAATACATTATAAAATATTTAAATTAATAACAAATCTGGTATAGCATGGTGTGGACACTTTCTTAAGAGTTCTTTAAATCTTCTCATGCTTCATAAATAGATTCCCCTTCAAACTGATTAAAAGATGTAATATCATTTCTAAGCTTTGCAGTTTTTTATGATGGAAAATATTTAGCAAGGATTTTTTGTGCTAAATCACCCCAAGTTCTGATAGATCCAGGTGCCAACGAATTCAACAACATCTTAGCTTTATCCCTCAGTGAGAAAGGAAATAACCTAAGTCTTATGGCATCATCGATACACCATTGTAATTAAATGTGGCGCACAATTCTAGAAAATTGGCAAGATGTAAATTTGGATCTTCAGTTGGTGATCCCCCAAACTGATTATTTGATATCATTTGGATAATAGAGATTTAAGCTCAAATGAATTAGCCACTACAGTAGGTTTTTGAATACTACAATGAAGTTCATCTACAGTAGGGTTTGCATAATCTCTTAAAGGTCTAAACTCTTGATAAATTTCAGCATTTTGATCATTTTGGCCTGCCATTTTTGTAATTTTTTTTGGATTTTTCCAAATTTATAATTTTTTTGGTTTTTTTTATTTTTGTAATAGTTCTTTCTAATTCAAAATCGTAGGGCACTAGTACTTCAGAACCTAAATTACCGTTACACTAACATATAATAAAATAAATTAAAAAAAGATAAGATAACTTAAAGTTTAAATAAGACTTTCTAAAAATAGAAATTTGCTTTTAAAATCAATTTCTCCCCGGCAATGGTGCTAAAAACATGATCCCTGGATACTGTTAATATGCACAGTACAACAATAATTCAGATTATATTTCACTTATATTTCCTTACTTTGCAACAAAACCAAAAACTTGATCCTGAAGTAAAATAAGAATTTAACTTTTAATTTATATATATTGTGATACTAGGTAAGTATACGTAATGTTATCAAGTAATATAGGACTTTTTGATTAAGACCAGAATATTGAACCCACAGTGAGAATACGCAAATGCACTATTGAATAACAAACTTTCTATTTTTAATAAAAAGATAATTATCTAAACTAAAGATGATTTTTGCAGTGAAGAAAATTTAAATATCTTTGGTATTTTCAATATTTTGATAGAATAATAATAATTTAAAAGATAATTAGAGCTTTTTTGTAGAAGAAAAGCACTAAAAATAAAAATATCTTTCTTCTTGTTATGAATCACTAATCTGTAGAAGTATGCAAATTGTGTTGTGTCAAATAGGAGCAATAATATTCTTAACCCTTACTAGAGATGCTATAAAGAATATTGGCTAATTTAAAGTTTGAATAGTTCTGAAGATTAGCTAGGCAGGGAAGATACTAGCTCTCACTCTAGAGTTCCCTCAATTCCCTCCACCTGGAGGCTAACATTCTCATATTAGAACCTAAAATAGTAAACCAAGTTGGGGGCTTTAACCTGTCACTTTAAAGTCCTCTAACTGTACACCCTTCAATGAATATTTCCCTATTTATTTGCACTCAATCATATGAACTGCATTCTCATTCATACAACCTCATGTGATTCTTTATTGTTGACTGAGAAAATACCAACCCGGTTCTTAAATGTTCTCACAATAAATTTTAACATTTTGATTGGCCAAATTAAGAAGTAAATGAAGTGCATGGATTTAAATCATCACAACTTCTTCTATCATTGGAGATCAATACTTTCCACAACTTCTGTCCAAAGCATAATTACTTATCATTTTAAGAAGAAAGATAAAGAAAACTACTCAGAATCTATGGAGAAATCAAAACCACACTTTAGTTTAAAAAAAGAAATGATTGTCAAACCAACAATAAGTCTCAATTAAAACCAAAAGTAGTCTCAAAACAAAAAGATAAAAACTTATCTCTAGTCCTTCACCAAATTCTTGAAGTTCTTTTAATTCTCTTCTCTTTACAATCACTCAAAATAAAATAACAAAAAGGATAAAATAAAAGTAAAAGTGGTGCCTGAAAATCTCTTTGAACTAACTCCCCAAATAAGAACTATCAAAACTTTCCAATACTTTCAGGACCTCTTTCAAAGTCCCCATCTTCTTTCTTTTGTAATTTTCCAAAAGGTACCATGGTTTCTCTTCAAAATATTTCTAGATTCGATGTCTTTCCCTAAGATATGCATGCTTTCGTGATAATTTTTTTCCATGGTGGTTATAACCACCTATTAAGCTAATAGATGCCTCAAAAACCTCTTTTAAATTTGTAGAAACCAAAGTTACTCTCCTAATAATTGCTACTAGTGCTTAAGCATGGGGCCTCTATCGCTTAGGCGCGACCTTCTCTGTTTAACTGGCGCTTAAGTGTCGGATCTGGACTTACGCGCCAGATCTGGCGCTTAGGCGCCAAAACTCTTTTGCGCATTTTTCACATTTTTGCTCCAAATTTGATCCTTTTTTACTTCTTTAAGCATTTTTCACCCTTTTTACCTGTATTTGTAAGAAAAACATAAAAATACCTTCCATTAAAGAACAATATCTAAAAAATAGGTGTAAAAATGTGTCTAAAAATATTATATATTTTAGGTGTATTAGGCTGCTGTGCATTTTTTAAAATGACAACTTTAAAAAATATGTACTGTTGAGCACTAACGCCATAACACCACAACTAGGCTCATTTCCATTATTCATCTAAGATGTAGGGTGTTACAATGCTTGAATTGGATTTATAGCACTGAAACCAAACTAGATCGTGGTTTTTAGCGCCAAGACCATCACTTTTTGCCATTTTTTCTCCTAGTTTGTCTTCTTCCTCCTATATTTTACAACTTGCTCCTCTAAGGCTTGGCTTTTTGGGTGATTAGCTTATTGTTAGAGCTTAAAACTTTGGATTTCTTCTTCTTTGGGTAAGTAAAATACACATTTTGGAATAGAAAATTTTTCATTTCACCATGGATTTCTTCCACAATATGGTTAGGCCAAAAATTTGAAAAAATTTTAAGTGAATAGTGAGAAATTCATGGTTCAGGGTTTTTTTTGCTTGAAATGAGTTCATTGCATCCTTTTGAAACTAAAGTGAAATTTATTTGAAATTTTATAAGATTATATATTGCTCCTAAGATGAAAATGGGAAGAGGAAAAGCTATTTTTAATGATGAAAGATTTGCAAGTTCTATAAAAAGATCTATAATCGAATAAATTGATTGCAGAACATAGTTTTCTTTATCCTATAGGAACGATTAGTACTTGATTATGGAATGACAGTGGGAAATTTTCTATTATTTCACTGTCGTTGTAGTTTTTTTTGTTTTCAAGAATTTTTGGCAAACTTCCCTGATGAATCTGACGATTTAGAGTTTGCTAGGGGACACTATGTTGATATTAATCCTATTTAAATAAATCACATTTATCAACTGCATATCATTCCTACTTGCTTTTATTCAAACCTGAATAAACCTCTCTTTTTCGATGCTTAATGTTCATTCTCGAGCCTGACATTATTTTATATCTGATGATTTCTTCCAACTAACCATTTTAGCAAGGTAACCCAGGAAACAACTGCTTTGAACTGTTGTATCCAAAGGAGAAAACTGATAGATATTGGTTCTATCATTTACCAGAATATGATCATTTCTTCTAAAGGAGGGAGAAGAAGAGGTATGGGTTTCCTTCTTTTATTTCCACCATGTATATAAAATCTAAAGTTAAATATGGGCCATGGGAGGAGATTTTACCATATTTAAAGCCTATTTTAAAGGCTAATTTGGAAATGTATGGAAAGCATACGGTTCAGGATCCAGGGGTAGAGGTTCAAATATTCCATCAATTTTATCCTCGAGACCTTCCACCTCTAGTACTTCTACTCAGGACACTATATCAGAGCAGTTACTCATACAACAATGAGATATTTTAAATTTAAAGAATTAGATGCAAAGATTAGAGGCACACTTGGATCACAATGTTGAGTATTTGGAGAGGAGAGTTGATTATGATTGTACTTTTAATGAGACTCTAGTGAAATTTTTAAGGGGCGATCTTTCAGTTGAATATCTTATATGCCCAAGATTTTCTCCTTACGAGAGTGGTGGAGAGATGGATGAGGATGTTGATAATGATGATGATGAGGAGGAGGAGGAGGATGATTAGATTGTTTTTCCCTTACTTTAGATCTTGTACTTAGATTTTCTTTATTAGTTATTTGATGTATTATTGTTGAATAGTTGTGTGTGTACTTTGATTAGTCTTTTTAGGTTTACATGAATGATGGATTATTGTGCTGCACCTTCTCATTTATGGTATAATTGCTTACTTCTTTTTGCTCCAGTTTATATTATCTGTGTGTTAGATTAGCCTTTACTTTATGTTCATATAGATATACATGTTGATTAGACTCGCCATTGATTAGCATCTGTCTTTACTACTTGTAAACATGTATTATTCTCATGTTTATCATTTTCAAATCTTTTTTCGCATTCTTCTTATTTATTAAGAGTTGTACAATTTTAAATTAATAAAAAATTTAAGTTTTGGGGAAGGGATAAAAACTTCTAAAAATAAATCTTATTTATTCTCAATAAACTATTTTTTTGAAAATATTTTAATATGACATGTGTTATGTGCGGTTAGCTTTAGATAAGTATATTTTTTATTTTTTAAATGTCATAGTAGACTTCAATAAAAGTTTAAAATAATAAAGGTTAGTTCTAGGGTTAAGATATTTAGTATAAGAGTATATGATTATGCTTTTACGATTCAAAGCAAAGAAAATTGTATTTTTGAAATATTAGGGAAGTTAGATCTACACTTGAAAAGAAAGAGATGAGACTCTATGAAAACTCTTTTCAAAGATAATACATGTGTATCAAGTAAAGAAATGTATAAAGTTTTTAACTTTAGGAAGAGAATGTTGAAGTTCAAAATCATTAAATGTTATCTAGATATAGTAATCCTCACATAAAAAGAAAAGAAAAGAAAGGACTGAAAATGATCTTATAAGTGTTGATCTTCAATGATGGAAGTTTTTCAAAGAAAGGATTAGAAATGAAGTGCATGAGTAGTTTTTCCTTCCGTTCTCTATGCATATGGGAATTAATCATGTGAGATGAGAAATATTTAAAGATTTCATTTATTTTAAAATTTGTGATGGTACTTTCACCATGTCTTAATTTTCCTTACAAACTGACCATTTTTAATATTAAAATCCATTGTGAAACATAATAACCCGAGAGGGTTAAGATTTCACTCAACTAGTGAGTACCACACTTAACATTAGATAGAGCCATTGCAATGGTCCAAGGGGAAGTGCAAATAGATAGGGATATAAGTTTTAAAGGGCGTAGAGTTGATGTTTCTAGGATGGCAGGCTAGATTATTTTATCAATTTCGGCTTGAGTTTGGATCTAATGGTCCTTAGTAGGTCTTATAGAGAGGGCAAAGTGAGTAATCTTGAAGTGAGAAGCTAGAATCTACTCAGCACTACTACAAAATCTGGAACAACCTTAAGGTTAGCTAATGTTCTTTGTTATCACCGAGAGGGGGTAGAGAATAAATATGCTTCTGTTTGTCACACTAAAAAGTTTAATATTTTTAAATCATTCAATTTCTATACTGATTAAGATCTCTTTGCAAGGGGAAAGATATTTTTTTAATCTTCAAACTCTTTTAAACTATATTAGTTTTTGAAATTTATTTAGTATTTTAAAGTTTGTTCTTACTTTCCACTTTAATTTAGATTGCACATAATTTAGTTTTAATTCTTTACAAATATCTCGACACCATTCTCCTATCATTTTTATTTGCAATTTAGAAATAAGTATTTCAAAGTCATTACTAGATAGTTACAAATTTCTCTATGGGTTCGATATT
Source organism: Phalaenopsis aphrodite (assembly GCA_003013225.1). Taxonomy (NCBI): domain Eukaryota; kingdom Viridiplantae; phylum Streptophyta; class Magnoliopsida; order Asparagales; family Orchidaceae; genus Phalaenopsis; species Phalaenopsis aphrodite. The sequence continues at coordinate 79,474 of NEWO01001167.1, forward strand.
GGAGTTTTTAATGAAAGTTTCATATTATTTGAAACGATAGATATTTTTGTGTAGTGCCCCTAGTGTGAAGGCTTATGACTTCTTTTCTAAATTATTTTTTTTACTCGCACTAGCCACTAAATATAATTTGGTTCAAGCTTTTGAAAATCTTTTAGAGTATAAAATATATGTGTAATTGCAGGTCGGGTCAGCGCCTAGGCGTCAAACCTAACGCCTAAGCACCATAATTCGGTAAGCTTAGCACCTAAGTGCTAGAAATCGACACCTAGGTGCCACAATTATAATTCATGTGGAAAATCGCCCATGGCTATTTTAACCTAAAATTTTCAATTAAAACCCTCAAATATGTTTCCTAGAGGTCACAACTTCAAATTGGCGTGAGAGAAGAAGATTTGAAGGTGAGTTGAGTGCTTAATTGATATTTCTTTTCCATGTGGAGAGTAGAAGCAACGGTAGAACAAATAAGAAAAAGTTAGTGCCTAAGGAAGCCCAATATTACTTCAATGGGTTCCAAGCACTAAGTTTGGAGTAGATCACCAACAAACTGATGAAGATTGGAGAGAGGATGAGAATTCTGCCCAGCAAGCTAAGTGACATGTACCATCTATACAAACATTTAGAGTGGCAGATGAAACTCCATTTCAACCACATGGCTCGTTATCAAGATTATCAAGTTATTATGTATCACGATAATCAGTAGATCAGTAATAAAGTGGCTGAAGATTACCCTCGTTCTCTTTTATGCCATCTGTACGATCGCAAGCTTCTATCAATTAAAAAGGTGGGGATAATTGCACAAACAATTACTAATACTTGGAAAGGTTTTTGAGGAATTTTTTGTGTTGGATTTGTGTATGATTGTAATTTGTGTGTCGACTCTAGTCGAGGGTGTGTTCGGTACTACGAGAAGTTTAGTATTTGTAATGGTTTTGGTTTTTAATGTTGTATTGCTTTCATATGTTTGCCGTATTAAAACTTGTTTGTTACTAAAGAAAATGTGTTAAGTTTGTGAAAATTTTGGTTTATTTGAATGTTAGAATGAATGAAGTTGTTGTGTTATAATGGAGTACATAGAAGTTGAAAGATGATGGGGAGGATATTCAATTAGTAGAATGCAGTTAAATTAAAATTAAATTTTTATTTGGAGGCCTTAGGTTTGCTGTGCCACACTTAAGAACAATTTTTTCCTGAATTCCAGCTTGGTGCCTAAGAGCCAGTCATTTGCACAGCAGGGCGCCTAAGAACCAGAATTGGCGCCTAAGTGGCAGACCAATGAATTTGACGAAATGGGGCTAAAAATGTGATTTAAGCCGACCCAACACCATTTTTCATCTTCTACCATCTTCTTTTTCTAGTTCAAGTAAGAGACATCTAGGGCTTCCCATAGCTTGAGAATCTTCAAATTTTAGAGACAAAAAAAATCGGATTTCATCTTCTTCATATTAGATCTTCATTTTGGCATAAAAATTTCTTGATTTCACCATGGATTTTTTCCAAATTGATTAGAGGCCAAAAATTGCAAAACTTTGGAGTTTATTGTGAAAAATTCATGGATGAAAGCTTCATTTGCTTAGAAAATACTTTTAGAAACCTTTAAAACTTATATATACATGATTTATTTGAAAAGTTTCAAGATTTAAAGAATGGCTCCTAAAACTAAGAGAGAAAAGGGGAAGGAAAATTTATTCTGATGACTTGCTATTGTCATGAAAATTTATTGTGGGGTAGAGCTTCTCAAGTCTTAGTGGAGCAGCATAACTCCTAATTTCTACTCGCCAGTGGGAGGTATTCTGCTAATTTACCATCGTAGCAATTATTTCTATCATAAGGGAATTTTATGCAAATTTACTTGAACCACCCGATGATGATATATTTTTTAGAGGATGATGTGTTGAGTTCACGCTTGAGCGGATAAATGTTCTATATGGTTTACCTCCTTCACTGGACTACTTCTATTCATAGTTTAAGCCTACTGAGACTGAGCTTGATGAGATTATTGTGTACTTTACTGATGGGCATGGAGTTGAAGTTCAGAAATGAACACAAGGTAAAATTTTCTTCTTACTCACTTGATGCCCCATCAAAGTCTTGACACTACTTCATCTCTACTAAATAAACCACTTGAGCAAGGTGACTCATGAGAGAGCTACTCTTAACTAATACATTCAGAAGATGAAACTCAATGATGTTTGCACTCTTATATTCAAGGGTATTTACACCATTGTTGGATCCAGTTCTTCATCAGGATTGGGTTTTCCTTCTCTTATTTTTACCTTCTGCAAAGTTAAATATGAGACTTGGGAGGAATAAATAAAGCCACTAAAGCCAATTGGAAAGGATAATGTGGATATTTATGGAAGATATAGAGGTACAACTTCTAACATTCCATCTGCTTCTACTTCTAGACCTTCTAACTCTAGTAGTTTTGTTACACCTCCTAATTTTTAGAATGTGATGAGTAAGAGATATTTGGAACACAAGTCTGAGATATTCTTAATACAGTGTCGAATGCAAAATATGGAAGATAGATATGATCATGTACAAAGAAACATACATAGGAAGAGTGACTACAATGCGATTTATGATAAATCATTAGTAAAATTTTTTAAAGGGTGATCATCAAGTTTGGTTTCTTACTTGCCCTCAATTTTCTCCATATGAACGTCATAAGTCAATGGATGAGGACATTCCAGATGATGATGAGGTGGAGGAGGAGGATGAGGATCACTAGACGGAGTTTAATTTTTTGTTATAGGTCTTTTATGTAGACTTTCTCTATTTAGTGACTTCTTATATATATATATATATATATATATATATATATATATATATATATATATATATATATATATATATATATATATATAT
>NEWO01001167.1:83986-105393 GCA_003013225.1 Phalaenopsis aphrodite
CCCAATCCCCAATCTGATCATGAATCACCAACTGAGCACCTCCACCTCATGCCACAATCTACCCAAATTGAACAAACTCTTTGTAGTGATCTTTCCACACTTCCTGCTGATCAAGAGACAACAGTTATTGAGATACCAGAGGAGGACCCATTGATTATGCAGTTAGCCAGGAACCTTGAAGTTGGTTGGCAAGTCCAAAAAACTAAAAAGAAAAAAATGCCTCAGGAATTAAAGAACCTAATCTCCTCTTCAACCTCTTTGGAGGATGCCCCCCTCCCTCCTTCTTCTAGCTCTATTAGAACTAGGAGAAGAGGGAAATCCAGTTCTATTCGTTAATGAATCTAATTTGTTCGAATGTTATGGGACTTGCTCATCCCAAATCCCGTAATAGAATCTTAGCTCTCAACAGGATGTACAAAACTTGGATCATTGCTCTACTTAAACCAATGGTCACTAAAAATGTCAACTGATTTGTGAGGAAATTCCCTGGCTTCCAGCTTCTTATAAATACTAACAGTAAAATTTGGATTTTGTGCAGAAAGGAAGTCCTATGCACTGTTCTTAAAGAAGGAAACCAATTCATCCATTTACAGCTTAACTTCAGTTATTATCAGGGTTTTGCTACCTTCATTTATGCTGGTTGCACAACTACTGCAAGACTGGACCTATGACAACAATTACAAGAGCTCAGTCCCTCTATAAAGGATTTCTGGTTAGTTGGGGGTGATTTCAACAACCTCGCTTCACCTAGTGAGAAGAAGGGTGGGGGATCTCCTGATATTAATCTAATTAACACTTTCAATGACAACATCCAGTCTGCTGGTCTTTTTGATTTGGGATTAACAGGTCCTAAATTTACTTGGAGAAGGGGGAAGATCTAGGAGAGGCTTGACAGATTTCTGGTAAATGACATATGGTTTAGAGAGCTCCTACATACTTCTGTCCAACACTTGGCTATGAGTGGGTCTGATCATAGACCCTTACTTATTCAAATATCTTCATCCTCTTCTAAAACTAAAGCCAAATTTAGATATCTGAACATGTGGTCAATGCATTGGGATTTTATTAATCAAGTGGCTAAGGCCTGGACTGATGTCCACCATCACATTCCAAGTATCAAGCTTTGTATGTTACATAAAAAAGTTAGCAAACACCTCACAAATTGGAACTGGAAGGAGGTGGGGAACATTGATAAGAAAGTTCTTGAAGCTGAACAAAATGTTTTGCAGTTAGAACAGCTCTTATATACTGATTTGGGGTCTGAAATGGACCTCCAGTTAGCCAATGATAACTTATTGGATCTGATCAACATGCAAGAGGCTCTTTATGCTCAAAAGGCAAATAAAACCAGGTTTTGTGAGGGTGACAGAAACTCTAAATACTATCATGCTTGCACTAATTATAAGAGGAAAAGCAATACAATTCATGAAATCCTATCTCAGGAGGGTCACTGGATTACCAATGCTGAGGGAATGGCTAATGATGCTGTACATTATTTCCAAAATTTTGTTCAAAAAAATTCAATTTCCTACTCAACCATCAATGAAACACTGTTTGATAAGGAAAGGGAATTTACTAATAGTCTATCCCTTACTAACATCCCTGATGAAAATGAAATTTTGGAAGCTCTAAAATCCATAGACAGCACAAAGGTGGCTGGCACTGATGGATTCTCTGCTGACTTCTACAAAAAGGCCTGGCATATAGTGAAGGGTGAGGTTATTGCCACTGTCCAAAGTTTTTTCTGATGGGCTGACCTCCCCAAATACTTCTCCTCTTCAACCATTACATTGGCTCCTATGGATAAAACTCCTTGCAAATGGGAGGATTTCAGACCCATTAGTCTCACTTCTATCATTTCAAAGATAATCAGTAAAGTCTTGGTCCAAAGATTACAACCCCACCTAAACAAGCTCATTTACAGGAATCAGTCAGCCTTCATCAGGGATAGAAGCATTGTTGATAATGTGCTCTTAGCCCAAGAATTGGTACTGGACTTGGACAGAATCACTAGAGGAGGCAACTTAATTTTCAAATTAGATATCAAAAAAGCGTATGATACTATAAGCTGGAGTTTCATTGAACAGGTTTTGATTGGTAGAGGTTTCTCATCCTCCTTTGTCTCTCTTATCAGTAGATGGTTGTCCAATAATTTCCATTCAATCTTCATCAATGGATCCCCTCATGAGTTTTTTAGTGCTTCTAGAGGTATAAAACAAGGTGACCCCCTTTCTCCAACTATCTTTATCTTAGCTTTTGACTACTTATCAAGAAGTTTGAATGAGTTGGCATCCAGGAAACCCCATTCTCTTTATATTCACAGATCTTCCACATTAATTAATCATCTGGCCTTTGCTGATGACATCATAATCTTCACAAAAGCTTCCAAAGTTGCTGTCAAATTATTAATACAGAATCTGAAGACCTTTCAGGATGTTTCTGGAATGAAATTTAACAAACAGAAGTGCATCTCCATCTTCAAAAAGCAATGCATTACTGAGTTTAAGTCCTCGGTTGCTGATTTCGCTGGTTTCAAAAACAGTTACCTTCCTATGAAATATTTGGGGGCTGTTCTTATCAAAGGAAGAACTAAGAATATTCAATTTGATCATATAATTGACAAGGTCAAAATTAAATTGCAAGCATGGGAGAATTCCTTTTTATCCAATGGGGGTAGAATTACACTCCTCAAAATTGTTCTTTCTGCCTTACCATCCTATTTACTGCAAATGAACATTCTTAAAAAGTTTTCTCAGAGACTGTTAGAAGGTATCTTTAATAGATTCCTATGGGCTGGCCATAGGAAGCAAAAACACTGGACCTCTTGGGCTAAGGTGTGTAAACCTGCTGAGGAGGGTGTGTTAAGCTTCATGTCTTTCTCCCAAATTATGCACACCAATTTCTGCAAACTCTGGCTTAGATTCAAATCTCAGTCCTCCTTATGGGCTGAATTCCTGTGGGGCAAGTATTGCAGGTACCAACACCCCACCCAACTCTCTGTGGGTTTAGGGGATTCCCCTCTCTGGAAAAGGATGTTAAAAGCTAGACAAGATGCTGAACAATTGCTTGTCTGGGAAATAGGTGAGGGCTTGGTAAACATCTAGTGTGATAATTGGTCTTTGGATGGATGCCTTATTCAGGATCAGATTGCTCCAGCTGCCCCTGTGCTTGTGAAAGACATCTGGGCTCATGGCAAGTGGAACCTTTCTTCAATCCTTCCTTTCTGTAGCCCTTCTCAACTATCCAATATTCAGAAGCTTATTGTAAAACCTGGGGTTAAATACAGAATTGTTGTAAGAAAGAACCCAATCCCCTCTCAGCCCCGGCAACTGGTACAATGGGGTCACACCATCTGGAATAAATTCCTTACCCCATCCATGTCCTTCTTCATATGGAGACTCTTCTTAAAATTAATTCCCACTGATGATATTTTGAAATTGAAGGGGTTGAGGGGTCCTTCTAGATGCACTTTCTGCCTGTCTCATGAGGAAATTATTACCCATCTCTTCTTTGATTGCAATTGGGTACAGGATGTTTGGGCTTTTGTGATTGGTAAACGTAGGATCCCAACAATGAACCTCACATGGAAGGTTTTCTATACTAGCTGGTCTAATTGGAGGGGATCTAAACTCCAGGAAATCCCCAATATTGTGGCATGGTTTGTGTCAATGGCTAGAAACCAGGCAAAGCATGACAACTCCCATCTTGATCCTATGAGGGTGGGTCTCAATTGTATTGCTTTTATTCATAAACTGATCAAATTAAAAAATTTTAAGGCTGTGTTGGAGATTGGTTCTTTTCCCAAGCCACATACTTCCAAAATTGTGACAATCTGCTGAACCCTCCCAAAGTTTGGCTGGACCAAAATTAACATTGATGGCAGCCACAAATCCCAGTCTGCAAGCATTGGTGGGGTTTTCAGGAACCATGAGGGGAAATGTATCTTATATTTTCAATCTCCAATTAAGGCTTTTGACTCACTTGAAGCACAATGTCAAGCTGTATTTTGGGCCATCAATTTAGCCAGATCATGCTTGCTTGATCAGCTATGGGTAGAATCTGACTCCTTGCAACTTATTAACATTATCCATGGGACTTCAGATACCCCATGGAACTTAATCAGCTGGATCTCTGGTACTCATCAATTGCTTAAATTTTGCTCTATCAAGTTCTCTCATATTCACAGAGAAAGAAATAGACCATCCAACTGGCTGGCTAGAAGGGGTCTTTATACAGAAGAACCTTTAGTGAGTAGAAGAATCCCCCTCCCCCCACTGGACTTTCTCTTATCCAGTGACCTGATGCCTCTCCCTTATATCATATAATATATTTAGTGGGTTTGAGAGGTGCCTTCCTTTATAAAGGCCCTCTCCTGTCACCTTTTTCTTTTCTTCCTTGTATTTTGTTTTGGTTTCTTTAATGAATTGGAGCTATGCTCCTTATATATATATATATATATATATATATATATATATATATATATATATATATATATATATATATATATATATATATATATATATATATATATATATATATATATATATATATATATATATATATATATATATATGAGGATTATTGTAGTTGCACTTTTTGTTTTGATGCATTAATGTTACTTTTGTTCTAATATAGTTTATATTGCTTGTTTGTTAGAGTAGTTTCTTACATTGCATTTTATTTGATATACCTGATGATTTTTAGATGCACTACTACTCAACATCTGTTACTACTTGTACCTGCACTAATTACATTTTTAGTACCTTGTTTAAAACTGATAAAATTTTCTCTCTTTATACTTATTTTACACCATAATGTTTTACACTATTTAAAAATTCCAGTTTGGGGGAGGAAGAAAAACTTTTTAAAACAAAACTTTATTTGTCCTAAATAATTTTTTTATATTTTCTAAATTATTTTAATATAGCATGTGGTATGAGGAGTTAACTTTGGATAAATATATTTTTTTTTATTTTATAAATGTAATAGTAAACTAATGTAAAAGTTTTTAGTGATAAAAGGAAACTCTAAAAACTAAGATTTTGGTATAAAGGTATAAAAATATGCTTTTATTATTCAAAGTAAGAAAAATTGTTTTTTTGAAACAGTAAGGATTTTAGAGCTAGACTTAAAAAAAATTGAGACTCTATGAAAAATTATTACCGCACTAATACTCATTATTAAGTAAGAAAATGTGAGAAGTTTTTAACTTTAGGAAGTGGATAATGAAGTTTAAAATCAATATAAGGTTATCCACATATAGTAATTTTTACATGAAAAAGAAACTGAAATGATTGAAAATGATCCTGAAAGAAAAATAAAAAGTAAAGTCAAAAGAAAAGGAAAAGAAAAAAATGAGAAAAAAATATGTGAGGAGAAGCTTGTGGAGATGCCTAATTAAAAATTGGCTTCACTTGAATTATCTTAAAGGAAATAACTTATTTAAGCTCTAAACATATTTAAAAGGATTAGTCTCTATAATAATAGAGTTCTCATAAAATTCTTTTCTTTTAATTCTTCTAAAAATTCCATATTGTGATAAATTACAGTTATTTTTTAATTGAATAGAAAATCAAAATTCCTAACTTGATTATTATAAATCCTTATATTTTAGTTTTAACCTTAATTATTGAAATTTTTTTAAGAGTTTCACTATCACATTTATGGGGAAAAACTATAATATTCAAGTGAAACACACTTCCATAAGTTATTATATTTGCTTTAAATAATACAAACATTACTTGAGGACAAGTAAAGTTTAAGTTTGGGAGAATTGACATGCCATAATATTACCTATTTTTATCTATGCATTTCATGCTTATTTTTAATGATACAGTACTTTAAAGAAAGATATTTTGTGTGTTTTTTAATTCAAAGGCAAAAAAAGGAAGTTAAAAAAAAAAACAAAAAAAAAGGAAGAAAAAAGGGGCAAATGAAACCAAAAAAAAAAAAAATGTGACCCGACACCTAGGCACCAATACCTTCTACAAGGTCGGTGCATAGGTGTGACAGTTGGGAGCTTAGGTAGTAGAAGTGGTTTGCCTAAGATTCAATTAATTTGGATGAATTTCAAAGAGTTGCCTTAAGCAAACCTTAATTATTTTCATAGCTCTAGATTTAGAAGACATTTCTTCACTTCCAAGAGATAGATAAAGGACAAAAAAGAGAAAAACTTTGTTTTCTTTAGTATTATAGGCCACTATAGAGGTGGGCGGCCTCTATTGTGGGAGTTTAGTGATTGTGGTGTCTTGTGTGAGTTTTGTGAAGTCATGTTTTGTAAGAAAACTTTAGAGAATTCCTTGGGGAGAAGTTTGAGATATGTATTTATACAATTTTTTTATGATTTGTCTTGTAAACTTGGTTTATATATATATGATATTTTGTTTCGTTATCCCATTTACTTATTAGTAGTCTTCTTTTCTTTCTCCTTGCAATAAGAAGTAAGGATGTGTGGAATAAGAATGTTTTAAGGATTTCTTTTGTTCAAACAATTTGTGTTAGTATTTTCACTGGTTCTTCATTTACTTTGCACGCTGACCATTTGTAATGTTAAAACCCATTGCAAAATATAATGACCAGAGAGGACTATGATTTCATCAACTAGTGAGTACTACACTAACCCTTGGAGGAAGGGGATGCTAAATCTAAGGGGGAGTGCAAATAGATAGGGAGATAAGTTTTGATAGACGTAAATTGGTTATTTCTAGGATGACAGGCTAGATCCTCTACCAATATGGTCTATTATTTGACAAAGGGTCACTGGTAAGTCTTATAGAGAGGGCATAGTGGATAATCTAGAAGTGAGAAGCTAGAATCTACTCAACAGTACCACACAAGCTGGAACTAACTTTAGATTAGCTAATGTTCTTTATGCTCAGAAGGGGTAAAGAATAAGCATGCTCCAATTTGTCACAATACCTTATTTTCATCTTTAATCATTTGAATCCTGCACTGATTTACAATCTTTTTGCAAGGGGAAAGACTTGTTATTTTATTTGTACTTCTTTACACATTTTTAATTTAGATACTGTGCAATTACCTTTAGTAGCTACTTTAGTTACACCCTTTTACAAACTGATTGATATTACTCTCCTAAAAATTATGTTTATAATTTAAGTAGAAATATTTCTAATTTAGCATAGTAGATTCCTTATTTCCCTTTTGGTTCGATACCGGAGATTTTAAAGAAAAATAATTATTACTTGAAACGATAAGTATGCTTGCGTAGTGCCCCTAGTATGTAAATCATTAATCATTTTAAATACACATTTATTTTGGACACTAGCAACTTAATATAATTGGGTCAACATTTTGACAAACTTTTCAGACTTAGTTAATTATGTAATTGCATGTCTGGTCATCGTCATATCCTCAAATTTACAAGAGGAGAATTTATGGATATTCTGAGGAATTTTAAAAAAGCTTTTGGACGGATCATAGCAGATGTAAAGGGGATTGGTGCCTCTATTTATATGCATAGAATCCTGATGGAAGATGGTCATAAAACCAGGGCAGAATCTCAAAGGAGATTAAATCTAACTATGAAAGAAGTTATCAAAAGGGAAATATTAAAATAGCTCGATGCATGTATTATCTATCTTATATGATATAGTGCATGGGCCCTATTCACTGTGTTTCTAAGAAAGGAGTGACAATAAGTATAAATGAATAGAATGAACTAATTACAACAAGACCTACTATTAAGGGGCCAATATGTATGAACTATGAAATTTTAAAGTATGCTACTAAGAAAGATCACTTTTCCTTACCCTTTTTGGATCAGATGTTGAATAGGCTAGCTGATCATCCATATTATTGCTTTCTACATGGATATTTTAGGTATCACCAAATACCTAGGATCAATAAAGACGACATTTATAAGTACTTATGACACTTTTTCATTTCAAAGAATGCCTTTTGGGTTATGTAATGCACATACTATAGTTCAACAATGTATGATGTTTCTATTTGTGAACTGATTGAGAAAGGAATTGAAGATCTTATGGATAACTTTTTAGTCTTTGGTCAATCAATTAATTCATGTTCATTTAGTGAAGGTGTAGAAATATTGCAAAGAGTATTATCGGTCAACTTCTCCTTGAACCCAACCAAGCTCATAAGGAGAGACCTTGGCTTGAGCATCACACGCTCTGACACCTCAGACCAGATCCCTCAAGTGGCAGAGCATGAAATGCCCAAAAACTTATATTTTTGTTCCTTTATTTTATTATCCACTAACATCAAGTGGAGTTCCTTACCAGTTGAAAACATGGTGAAGCCCTCCATGTCAACCTAAATGTGAAAAAATACTTAAAGAGGTCAATTGACCATGAAATACACTCCCACCAACAAAAGAGGATAAAAATCATTATTGCAGCCCTGGAGTTTAGCAGCACTTACGCCCCCCTTATGTATTAAGTACACTTCAGATCTTGTTGTACAAAAGGTGAACGGAGGTCGTACTTGAACTGGTCTCAGTAAAAGATGAGGTCCTTGCCCATGACGTCCATCGCCCGAGTCGACCCTGGCAGGTTCTGAAGAGTGACACTGACACGAAGAATGTACCACCTCTCCAATTCATTCACCTCGTTTTCCAACAAAAATGAAGGGTCGACACCTTTGACTGAGAGAAAGAGGATTGGAGAATATTTCAGAGCCATTAAGGAACACAACGCTGCCATAAGACATAAAGAAAAACTATAAAAGGAGTTGAATGCTTAAAGAAGGACAAACGGGTGTGAAAAATTAAGAGTCACAAAATAATAAGTGTCATACCAAACATATCTTTGAATTTATTTAAATATCATTTTATTATCATTAACTTTATTACAGACCTCAAATAAATTTTTTTTACGAACGTGTCTTCCAAGACCTTAAATAGGGCATACCCCATATGAGTCAACCTTTGAAGAACCATCTCTCCACCTATTCTAATTTGATTCATCCAGAAAACTTTAGAATAAAACTTTCCTAGATCAATTGATTCATAGAGTGCTCTCATTTCATCCTGCAGATGGCGACCTTTGCCAGCAGAGTAGTTATTTATGTATTTTTGGTTGCCATGAGAGTGGACAACTCCTGCGTAGGTGGCATAGTTGAACTTCTGTCTATTCCCTCAAAAGAATTGGTTGGCTTGGTCAATGATGCGGCCTCACTTGCTCGTTGATCCACAACTCTTGGGGATGGGGGTCACCAGGCTAATCAAACATGTTGATGATTTATCGTGGGCAAAGAGTCTGGAGATTGAGGCCTTATTGGAGCAACAAGCGGTAGAAGCCCGGTGAACACAGCCTGAAGACTGACCACCACAATGAGTACAAACTTAACAAAGACCTTTGAGGGCTCACCTTTCTCAAAACCCTCCGACCAAATCAACTCATCTCAATCTAAGAATGTGTTGAGAGGTCATTAAAAAGGAAAAAAAAAACTAATAACTATCAATGGGAAATTCTCAAATACCTAAGAATTTACCCATCTCGGAGATGACCAAAGAAATGTCATCTCTCCCTTTCAATGAAATGCCTCCATCCTACTAGAGGAGAGGCAAAAGCAGGTCGACATCCATCACTTCATACGACTCCCTTTCTTCGATCAAAACGTCAGCATCAAGCGGGTCTTCCCGACCATCAGCAGTAGTGTTTGCATTAGGCCTAGACACCAAAGTTTCTTGGTGATACCTTTTTGGAGATCGTACCTGAACGCCATCAGACGAGCGGACCACATCGATCGAAAAGGGTTCAGCCCACAACCATTTTTCTTTCTTCACAACTCTCTTCTTCTTTACAGGAGGAGGGATCAGGAAGTTGGCCTTCGCCAACCTCTGAAGGACCACGACAATTCAACTCGAACCACATCCATGATGCTCCTTGTTTACAACAGTTTAAGCTAAGGGTAAATGATACAAAGCATTTTAAGTCTATTTATAGAGTGCACTAGGCACAAAACATCAATGGAAGTCAATTATTCAATCAATTTAGGATATTTATGTCAATAATTGTTTACTAGTTTTAATGTCCTTATCGTATATGTCAAGGAGCAGAAAAACTTGGGAAACTAATATGTATGCACCAAAACTGTTATCATGAATCTCAAAGTAATCAAGCAGCTCAAAACAATAGTTAGATAATCGAGGCATCAACCTACAGGAATATGATCTTGGTAGGTAATCCAACATCTGATAGTCCGATCGGAGTCGATTAACACACTATTACGACAGACTTAGTTTGTAGGCCAAGCCTATAGTCTTGGACCGTCTTAGGCTTCTTCCTTGAGGTGCCCGACTATAACTCATCGACGAAATAGATTTTTTTTTTGGGCAGGCCCGATGACCACTCAGCTGGTCTTCTCAACCTTGAGATAACACTCAAGCACATTGACCAATTGGTTAGCATCATATTTGAATTCAAATTATAATACAAATTTTGTAGTAAATCATCAAAATTAAATTGTATTAAAGACAATTTCCTAAATAATTTCCTATGTTCTATAACTGTACATATACGCCCTATAAATAGAGAGCAAATGGGCGAATAAAAGGGTCCTTTCTCCGTTTTCTCGACAGGGACTTTTCTCGATGATTCTTTCTCATCTTCTTTCTCTCGGCTCTAATTCTAGAGGCGTGTTTTCACAAATGATGATTTAGATGTCAATACTATTGACACTTGAATTGATTGATATATTCATGGTACAGGAAACAGAGCACAATAATAACTTTTTTATAATATTGCATTCACTTTTCCCCTCCAGATGGCGTCTATAGGGAGTACACTAGCCTTGACATGAAAGTGATTGAGATAATGACAATATTAGCATTGACTGTCAAACAAATTAAAAGTAAATGAGACTATTTTCGTTGGAGAAAACCCCGGAGCAAAGGAGACCTCGCCATTGGGGTATAAGAAGAGAAAATTTGAGTTGAAGTTGATGGTTCTGATACCATCTCAACATTGACTAATTTGAAGGAAACTCAATTTATTTTAATAAACTAATATTATTTATAGATATAGATTAAAATATAAAAAGAAATATTTATTACATGCAAATTGAATAATACCAGTATTGAGGTGTATTAATATGCGAATTGACTAATATCTTAATTCAGTAGGACAACTATGGTAAATATAAGGTGCATTCGCACCTGAATAAATAAGACAAAATTGGCAAGGTAATTCTTAAAATACAGTTATATATATAGCCGTTGCGTGTTTGTTAGCGGGTTTATTGCAATTCTCCTCAGGTCACGGGTTCGATCCCTAGTAGCGCTAGGTTCTCGAATATTTAGGCACATGGCGCAAGCTCTCATCAAGGGGCATAGCGTATGGGAAAACGATATTTGGGCCCTGCCAAATACGAATTTCCTTTTAAGATATATATATATATAAAATATTTCCCTAATAGGTTTATCGATGGTAAACTTCAATTAGCTATCGGCTCACTCATTCCACGAACTACAGATGAAAATGCCGTTAAATACATCCTTAATTTACATACCCGAAAATACGAAAAAATATTACATCAGTATTACGCACGCAGAGTTACATGCGTAGCCAATGAAATCACGCCACGACATCTCGCGCGACAGAAAAAAAAACGGCGCAGTAACACGGGGAATGTTCCCCCTGTGTTATTCATGTGTTATTGTGTCCTGAGAATATTTCTGATATTATAATAACACAATAACACATCAATAACACATGAAAAACACACAATAACTCATGAATAACACAGGAGAGAATATTCCCCCGTGTTACTGCGCGCTTTTTTCTCTGTCGGGAATATTCTTGGTGTTATAATAACACAATAACACATCAATAATAAGCAATAACACATCAATAACACAGGGAAGAATATTCCCCCTGTTACTGCAGTGTTTTTTTTCTCTGTCGCGTGGGGTATCGTGGCGTGATTTCATGGACTACACGCGTTACTTCTACGTGCATAGTACTGATGTAATATTTTTTCCCAAAATACAAAGTAAAAATCAACCAGCTCCTCCATCAAAATTCTGAAAGATATAATTTATCATTGAAACTTCGTGGACAAACCTTAACAACTGTAATGCCTATTGAATTCTTCTAATTTAGGAAGTTCCTAAATAAATATCATTTTGTGGGGTGTATTAACCAATATGAGAATTGTTAGGGATTCCTCCGTTAAAAAGCCATGCATGGCATTTAAGTTTCGGCTATTTAAAGACCTGATGCATGTGAATATTTCATCTTGGAGGGACTCGCTGAATCGCTACTGAAGGAGTACATACATGGAGCCACTTCATCTTGGAGGGACTCGCTGAATCGCTACCATACATGGAGCCACTTCATCTTGGAGGGACTCGCTGAATCGCTACTGAAGGAGTACATACATGGAGCACAAATGGCGAGCAGAGCTCTCCTAATGTCGTGCCGGCGGGGCGAGGGCCACACTTGCAGCAGTTTTGGCTATTTAAAAACATGATGCATGTCATTATTTCATTCCGGAGGAACTCCCTGAAGGAGTTCATACATAGAGCACAAATGGCGAGCAGAGCACTCCAAATGTCTTGCCGGCGGGAAGACCTCTCTCGAAAGCCCCGTTACCCAAAGGATGCGGAAGCCAAAAAAGACGTTGAATCCCCGCCGGCTGAGAATCGGAGGACAGCAACGTTCTCTGTGTTTGGTATGACTTGCTCGGCCTGTGCTGGGTCGGTGGAAAAAGCAATCAAGCAATTGCCGGGCATTCTTGACGCAGCCGTCGATGTCCTTAATAACCGCGCACAAGTTATCTTTTACTCTAATTTTGTCTCAGTAAGTGCCTTCTTCTTCAATCTTGTTTCAACCTATAGTTGGAATTGCTTTGCTTTAGCTTTAATTTAAAATTCTTCGTGTTGGGCAAGTTCTTCATATTTCAATTTGATTTTTTATTTTAAATCGTTAGGGTACGATAAAGACTTCTCTCATCGTTTGTCCCTAGCCTCTTTTATGTTATCTTTTGATCTGTCTCACTGCAAATCAAAAACAATGTTGACAGTTCAACTTTTGTGCTGTTTAAGCATGCGCCTTGCTACCAATAATCTTTCGACATCGATTTAAATTTCTTACTGGGGCGTACTGTACAAGCTTATTTTGTACTTCCACTTGACTTCAAATTCGTAATTAGTTGCACAGCCTTGCTACCAAAGTTAAATGAGTAATTCTATTTAATTTTTTTTTTAGAAATGTCGTTATATTTTTTTAGTTTATGAATTTTTATCATAAAAATTATTTTGTCATAATAAATTTACGGTGATGAAAATAGGATTGAAAGAACTTATGTGTTTTATCTTATTATTTTCTGTGTATATTCATGTTCTCCGTGATTTGAATTTATTTAGGCCTAATTTCCAGCACCTTTCTCAAATTTTTTTATGATGGTATTGTATTTCAACATACCTAACACAAGATTGATCAACGAGTTATATGCTCAATTCCATAATTTCAATCAGTTATTAATGCACAATTCCTCTATTGATTTCTTCAAAAAATTGAAAAACTGCAGGACGATCAAATTCGTGAAACAATTGAAGAAGCTGGATTTGAAGCTGCATTTATTCGAGAGGACTCCAAAGAATCATCAACCCTGACATGCAGGCTGCATATTAATGGTATGACATGTACTTCTTGCTCCAATACTGTAGAATCAGCTTTGCAATCTGTTAAAGGTGTGCATAAAGCTGTAGTAGCCCTGGTAATAGAGGAGGCATCAATTTGTTATGACCCTAAGTTTGTCAGTGTTGAAGAACTAATAAAAAAGGTTGATGAGACTGGTTTTGAAGCTATACTCATTACATCTGGGATAGATAGGAACAAAATACAACTTAAAATTGAAGGGATTCACACTGAAAGATCCTTGAGAATGGTTGAAAGCTCACTCCAGACACTCCCTGGTATAGAGAAAGTTGATATTGATCCCATTCTTTATAAAGTTTCAGTGTCCTACATGCCAGATCAAACAAACCCTCGTCACTTCATCGAAGTGATTCAGTCAACTGGATCTGGTCGATTCTTAGCAACAATATACCCTGAAGAAGGGGTAAGAGAATCTAACAAATGTGAAGAGATCAGACAATACTATCATTCTTTTCTATGGAGCATGTTTTTCACTATCCCAGTGTTTCTTACTTCAATGGTGTTTATGTACATTCCTGGAATCAATCATGCTCTAGATACTAAAGTAGTTAATATGCTAACTATTGGAGAACTTTTGAGATGGATATTATCAACTCCTGTCCAGTTTATAATTGGTCGAAGGTTTTATATAGGTTCTTACAAAGCTTTACGACATGGATCTGCGAACATGGACGTGTTGATAATGTTGGGAACTAACACAGCTTATTTTTACTCACTCTACTCTATGATCAAAGCGGTAGTCTCACCAAAGTTTGAGTCAATAGATTTTTTTGAAACTAGCTCTATGCTCATCTCTGTTATTTTGCTTGGGAAGTATCTTGAAATTTTAGCAAAAGGAAAAACATCAGAAGCTATTGCTAAACTTATAGATTTGGCTCCTAAAACAACAATACTCTTGACCTATAATGAAAGTGGAACTTTTTTGGGAGAAAATGAAATTGATAGTCGGTTAATTCAGAAGAATGATGTGATCAAAATAATTCCTGGTGCAAAAGTTGCTTGTGATGGGTTTGTCATTTGGGGCCAAAGTCATATAGATGAGAGCATGATAACTGGAGAAGCACAACCAGTTGCAAAAGGAATGGGTGATAGCGTGATAGGTGGTACTGTAAATGAAAACGGTGTGTTGCATGTCAGAGCAACACATGTAGGTTCTGAAAGTGCTCTATCACAAATTATTCGCCTTGTTGAGTCCGCTCAAATGGCAAAAGCTCCTGTTCAAAGGATTGCTGATCGAATTTCCAAATATTTTGTGCCACTTGTAAGTTTTCTCTTAATTACATACTATTCTTTAAAATCATCCTACATTGAAATAGTGAAATTTATTGTTGTTCAAAACTTGTTTACTAAATTTCAAATAAAGCTTTGAACTTAAATGAACATTTTGTTGAAAATTAAATTTGATATTTTACCCATTTAAAATTGTGTTTTATTTGAGCCAGTAACCTAGAATGCTCTTTTGAAAATTCTAGAAAACCTTTCTAAAAGGAAGTCTTAGAGTATTCTAGAGACATGTTTTGAAAGTATGATTTAGAAAAGTCTAGAATATGTAATTAATGACTTTTGTAACAAATGATATAATAATAATTTAGAAAATCAATAGTAGTCATAGGATTGAAATTTGTTGGCACAATCCTAATAGTGGTCTCATTAGTATAATTAGATATATGATTGAGTTTGAATGAAGTCGAAAAAGATTCAAATAAAAGTGAGTCTTTTAAGTTGTATTCCTCTTCTTTAGCATTACTCATATCCTATTAGCATCCAAAAAAATTATATCACAAAATATGGTGAGCAATGGCATGTTTCTCTTTCAAGTCCTAACGCTTAACAATAATACTATGACAATTAGAGCATTAAGAAGAAGGCCCTTCTTTGAGCGCAAGACATATGGGAGATGGTAGAGAAAAACTACAACAAGCCATAAGATGCGCCAAGTATTTCCCAAACTCAAAAGGATAATATAAGAGATTTGAGAAAGAGAAATAAGAAGACTCTCTAACTAATCTTTCAAGGATTAGATGATGACACTTTTGTGAAGATTTTTAATGCAAAGTCTACAAAAGAGACATGGGTGAAGCTACAGACCTCTCATGCAGGAGAAGAGCAAGTCAAGAAGTTGCATCAACAAACATTAAGAGGTGAGTTCAAGGCCTTAAATATGAAATAAGTCATAGTCATTTCCGACTACCTGGCTAGAGTCTTAGCAATATTTAATCAACTATGGACAAATGGAAAGAAGCTAGAAGTTGTAAAGATTATGGAGAAAATTTATCCATCTTTAGATATAATGTTCGATCATTTTATCATCATTATTGAATCTAAAGACTTGGAGACTATGACCATCGAGTGGCTCCTGAGTTCCTTACAAGCTTATGAAGAAAATATAAAGATGAAATTAGGGGTTATTGAATAAGTTCTAAGGACACAATTTAATTTAACCAAGGATGAAATTCTCGAGTATGATAGTAGTCAACATGAAAGAGATCATGAACGAAGATAAGGCTGAGGTCATGGAAATGGATTTGGACTCGATTAGAGTTTCAATAATGACAACAACAAATTTTGGACAAGGAGGATGATCAACAAGAGGGTTTGGAAGAGGAAAATTAAGACTAAGATATGACAAATATCAAATGATGTGTTACAACTGTAAAATATTTTGCCGCTATGTTGTAGAATGTGGAAATCTCAGTATTAATAACATTGAAGAAAATGCTAATTGCGTAGAAAAGAGAAGTCAATAAGATGACACTTTGTTACTGGCATATAAGGAGAACCAAAAAGGGTGAAGGCAATACACAATATCTAGACACCGATGTAAGAAACAATATGTGTGGCAGAGTAAGCATGTTTGCAGAGCTTGACAAGTTGATGAGTGGCAATATTTTCCTTAGAGATGAGTTCAAGATAGCAGTGAAAGACAAAGATAATATCTATATCTAATTGAAGAATAGAAATCACCAATTTATTTCTAATATTTTTATGCGCCAAACATAAAAAGTAATACACTAAGTGTTGGTTAGCTTTTAGTGAATGGTGATGATATTCATTTAAAACACAACAACCAAATTAGAAACATAGCAATGTCAAGAGATAATTTTTTTTTGCTCAATATTCAAAATAATATTGCTAAGTGTCTTACAGCCTGGTACAATGATCCATCTTAGTTTTGACATAATTGGCTTAGACATCTTAATTTTGCAGGATTAAAGCTATTATCAAATAAGAAAATTGTGAGAAGTCATTCTTACATGAATCACCCTGACCAGATATGTGAAGGTTTCTTGCTTGCAAAATAAATTCTGGGAGAGCTTTCCAAATGAGTCATTTTAGAGAACAAACGCCATTTGAGCTCATACATATGAAAGCGTGCGATCCAATCAAGCTAAGCTCTCTCAGTAAGTGTGATTACTTTTTTCTCTTAATAGATGGCTTTTGATGAAAAATTCGGGTAAAGTTTTTGAAGCAAAAATTTGAGGTTTTTGGAGTATTCAAGAGATTTAATGCTTTAGTGGAGAAATAAAGTTACCTCAACATCAAAGTCATGCTATCTTATTAAGGAGATAAATTTACTTCAAATGAAATTCAACATATTTGTCAAGCTAATATAATGCATCGATTATCGACTACCCCAAGATTCCCTCAACAAAATAGTGTGGCAAGAAGAAAGAATCGAAATATCTTGAACATGGCTCAAAATATGCTTTAGAGTAAGAGTCTTTCTAATAAATTTTAAGCTGAGGTTATTGCATGTGTTGTTTAAAATAAATCTCTAACAAGATAGTGTGGCTAGTAGATTTGTGTACTTGTCCAACAAATCTCTAACAAGAAGTGTATGGTGAACGACACCACAAGAAACATTAAATGAAAATAAACCTAATAATTACCATCTAAGAGTGTTTGGAAGCATAACCCATGAGCACGTGTCCGATGAGCGATGAAGTAAACTTGATGACAAAAATGAGAAGTTCATTTCCAAAGACTTGAAAGAGGATCATCAATTATGAGTCTAAATCGAAAGGTTATAAGCTATACAATAAAAATACTTGAAATACAATCATCAGTTGTGATGTCGTAGTCAATGAAGGAAAATAATGATTTTGGGACCAACATGATGAAGATTAGAACTTCTTTCCACACATTGAGAATGAAGAAGCAGAGCAACTAAGCATGGATTAGAAACAAGATGAGGTTACTATTCCAACAAGATATGATCAAGAGGACCCATTATCTTCATCATACTCAAGTGAAGGCTCAGCCAAAAGAGTACAACACTTCAATTTTTATAGAAAAATTATGAAGTAACTAAGCGTCAATACAATATTACTATTTTTTTTCCTTCTTATCCATTGTTAACCCATTAGTGTTCAAGAAACCATGCAAATTAAGAAGCAGAAGGATGCCATTGATGAAAAAATTAAGATGATTGAAACAAATGATACTTGGGAGCTAGCCACACTTCTATAGGGCATAAAATAATTAGCGTAAAGTGGGTGTACACATTAAAGAAGAATACCAAAGGGGAAATCTAGAAGTATAAAGAAATATTGGTGGAAAAATGCTACAGTAAAATAGCAGGAATTAATTATGATGAGGTATTTGCTTCTATTACTCGACTTGAAATTATTAGGCTAATTATTTCCTTGACAGCTCAAAAGATATGGAAAATGCATCAAATGGGTGTAAAGTTTACCTTGGATTAAAATTCTTGAAGAACTTTACATTCAACAACCATTAGGCTACAAAGCCAAAAGGTGAAAAGTCAACGTTTCAAAGATGAAGAAAGCTCTTTATAGGTTAAAACAGTCACCTAGGGCATGAAACAACCACATCTACAAGTATATTCTTGAGAATATCTTCATCAAATGCTTTCGTAAGCCAGCCCTCTACATCTATGTTAAGGAAAGCCCATGAATTTTAAAGCTGTGCAAATTAAGAAGTGAAAGCATGCCATTGATGAATAAATCAAGACGATTGATAAAAACGATGCTTTAGAGCTAGTTGTACTTTTAAAAAAGGCATAACACAGTCGATGTAAAGTCAGTATACAAAGAAAAAAAGAATACCAAAAAAGAATTAGAAAAATATAATGCAAGATTAGTGGCTAAGGCTAGAACTAAATAGCTGACATCATTTATGATGAGGCATTTGCTTATATTGCTTGACTTGAAATTATTAGGCTATTCATTTTTTTATTACGACAAACTTGGTGGAAAATACATTAAATGAATGCAAAGTCTACCTTTTTGAATGATATCTTTAAAGAAGTTTACATTCGACAACTATTAAGCTACAATGTCAAAGGGCAAGAAGAGAAGGTTTCGAAGCTGGAGAAAGCGCTTTACAGGTTAAAAAATGAACCTAGGGCATGGAACAACCACCTTGACACTTACTGTCTTGAGAATATCTTCATCAAATGCTTTCATGAGCATGCCCTCTACATCAAAATCAAGGACAAAGATATGTTGATCATGTGCTTATAAGTGGATGACATAAGCATCACTGGATCTAATCCAAGTATATGTTTAATGAGTTCAAGAAAGTGATGGCTAAATAGTTCAAAAAGACAAATATTAGACAAATGACATATTATCTCAATATTGAAATTAGGTGAGAGATGAACGCATTTTTATCTCTCAAGAAAGCTATTGAAAAAAAATGCTCATGAAACTCAATATTAATGATTGCAAGCCCATAAGTACTTTGATGGAATGTGGAGGCTAGGTATGTGAAAATCAAATCAAATATCATTAATGATTAATTAACCTTTTCAAGGGCTTGGTTGGAAGCTTGCACTAACTGACTTGCTTCTAGTCGGAAATGCTTTAAGTTTTTGGACTTGTTTTTTTGTTACATGGAGAATCCATCTACAACTCACTTGAAGGCTGCCAAGTGAATTCTTTGTTATGTAATTGGTATGATAGACGTTGACTTATTCTGTTCATCATCTAAGAATTTAAAACTTTCAAACATGGTGATAGTGATTCTACTGGAGATTTGGATTAGAGAAAAAGTACAACAAGGTTCGTGATCTATATGATAGACAATGTTTTTACTTGGATGTCAAAAAAAAATCAATTGTCACATTCTCTAATTTTTATGTTGTGTATGTTGCTGCAATCTCATGTGTATATCATGCAGTTTGGCTCCAAATTTTATTGGAAGACTTAACATTTCAACAATAAGAGCCAACAAAGATTTGTGTCAAAAAATAAGTCAGCTATGGCTTTGTTCGAGAATCCTTATTTTCATGATTGCCTTGCCTTTCACTTTCTTAGCTCATAGCAATAGTCCCACGTCAAGCCTTTTAGAAGTTTAGAATGCTTAAAATGCATAAGAAATAATTAATTTTTAAGTTTATTAATAATAATTTATTTTATTAAATTGTTTTAATTTGATTACACAGAAAAAAGATTTATGAGAGTGTAAAGTCAACTCGAGCTGAACATGAGCTAATCAAAGAAATAAAAAACAATTCAACTTGAATAAGAATAATATCATCATGAGCCAATTTGAACACAAGTTCGTTTCAAGGAAAGAAATTTTCAAATGAGTTGAACACGAACATGCTCTGATCTTGTTCAAGTTGCGCTCGCTTACACCCCTACTCATGACTTTTTATCCTTATTATTATTATTATTATTATTATTATTATTATTATTATTATTATTATTATTATGTCATTACTCCTTTTATCTTAATACTAAATCACATATTTCAGGAACTTCAATCGAGAATAATTGGAAGTGTTCTCAGCATTAAAATTGATATTTTTCACAATACTTGAATATTTATGACAGCTTATTTCATGCAAGTGCTATTAATTTATATATAGTATTCTTTATTCTTCAACCTAACAGTAGACATGAAGGTGCAATTAAACCAATTCATATATATTGATTAGAAGTGGTTATTATGATATGAATTGGTCTAATTGCAGCTTCATGTCTATTACTAGGGTGGACAATAATAAATACTACATACTAATTATACATTAATGTGATGTCAACTGTTATAAATATTCAAGTATTACGAATTTCAATTTTAATGCCAAGAACACTTTCACTTATTCTTGAATAAAATTCATGACATAATAATAATAATAATAATAATAATAATAATAATAATAATAATAATAATAATAATAATAAAGAAAAAATATGATGACGGAAGGGGTTATAATTACTACAAAAAAATATAATTCAAAATGGTTACTGGTTCCCTGTGCGTGAGAGGTTTTCAACAATAGGAGAAAAAATTTTGTACGTAAGAAGTACGCAGTGCTGCATGCGTCAGGGAGGTTATTCTGACGATATTGGGGGGTTATATCCGCGTTATACCCTCTGTAACCTCTCTGTAACCTACCTGTAACCTACAATATATGAAAACAGAAGCGCAGAACTTACTAGAAGGAACATGTAGGTTACCGGTAGGTTACAGGGAGGTTACATGGGGTATAATGCGGATACAACCCCCCAATACCCTCATAATAACCTCTCTGATGTACGCAGCGCTGCGTACGTCTTATGTACGCAAATTTTCCTCTAAGAATAGGCAATCATCCATATTCTATTTTCTTCACAATTAATTACTTGTAAGGTCTGTTAATTAATGGTGTCAAACTATAGGTGATGGTGAAAGCACAACCTTTCTACTCTTTCCTTCTACGCCTTACCTTTCACTTTCACGGTTTAAGGCAGTAGTCCCGCATTGAGAATTTAGCTAATAGAAGTTTAGAACGTCTCTTTCAAATGCAAAAGC
>NEWO01001168.1:0-20796 GCA_003013225.1 Phalaenopsis aphrodite
TCAAAAGCTTTTTTCAAAAATTTACCCATGGGATAAATATCAAGCTTAACCATGGGTTGATGGCTGGCTTGGAGCTCAACCTTAGGGTCTAAGGTGAGTCAAGGTAGAGCTCATTTGGCTAAACCAAGCTTAATTGGTTTGGATTTGGTCATAAGTCCAAAATGGTGTATGTGACCAAATCTTGTGTTTGGGCTAAGTTAGACATGTCAATTAGCCCAATTAAATATGGCATTTGGTGTAGGAGATCATGAGGAACAACTTTCATGAAGGGTGAAAGTCATTTTGAGGTCAATTGGTTAATCAATTTGGTGGATTTTTGGTTTTAGAGCCATTTTAAGCATGTTGGGCTAAATTTGGTTCAAACTTGGGCTAGCCATGGGCTAAGCTCAAATTGATTGTTGTGGTTGGTGAAGAACATCATTATGAACAACTTTCATGAAGGATGAAAGTTGTTTTGAAGTTGATTTGGTGGTCAATTTGGATGGGTTTTAATGGATTTGGATTTAGACTTAAGTTAAGCATGTAGGGCTAAACTTAGGTCAAACCTGAGCTAGCTTTGGGCTAAGCTCAAATTGATTGTTGTGTTTGATGTAAAAATGACCTTATAAAGAATTTTGAACAAAAATTGGATGCCAATTTGAGATCTAGGGCATTCAATTGTTGAGATTTGAGGTGTTAGCCAATATTGGGGCTAATTTGGGGATTTTGTCAAAGATTGTCAAATTGACAAAATTGAACCAAGGTGTAGTTGGACAAAATGAAATTGGGAATATTTTGGATTTATTGGGATTTATTGGGAATTTTTGGAATTTTTTGGATTTTGGGTCACGGAGGGGTATCTTGGTAATTTGGTCATTTTTGGAAATTTTGACAAATTTGGATGTATCCAAGGTGTTTGAAATGAGTTTTGATCAATTTTGGGCATTTTGGCAAAATTTGGGAATATTAGTCAAATTTGAGTCTCAAGGGCAGTTAGGTAATTTGGAGGTGCCTAGGGGCAAAAGACCAAGTTAAGCATTTCACATAGAATTGGATAAATATCCATTCTAAATGAACCATGGATTAATGTATTGTGAAGATATGGTGTACCTTAGTTCCAAGTCAACACCCAGGGTCACCCTAAAGCCAAGTAATCCTATAGGGATTCTTCTTGAAATCTCTTATAATGATCTTACCTACTAAATGCTAGAGGTTAAGATCAATATGTGGAATTTCAAGTTGAGTAAAAAAAAGAGTTTTGAATTTCTAATGGTGGGGTACCTCTTCTAGTTTTCTAAGACTAGTCAATAGGAAAGTCCTATGGCTAGACCTAGGTTATTAAAGAAGTTTCTAGACCTCAACCAAAAGTGAGGTCAACAGACTTAGAGTTAGATAGGTCGTCAAATTTTTACTTCCCTGCCGCATATAAACTGCCTTAACATGCCTTTTGAGTTTCAGGTGGTGGAACGAGAAGACTCGCCAGGTACGCTTTTATAGTATACAATGTTGTCTTTCTTGTACTTTCATATTGTACTTTTTATGCTTATAAAAGTTGCATGCTAAACAACAATGTTATCCTGCATGAAAGCCAAAACTGTTAGGACAACCACAAAACCAAAACCAAAACCCAAGCCAAAATTAGAATCAACAAGATAAAAATCACCTCGACAACATTCAAAATATAAAACAACTCAAAATTTAATCAAACATCACACAAAACCACAAGTACAACTAAATTAAAAAAATTGGTAGGATAAAACACTCAAATAAATTTCTCCTCAAAACTGAAGCCAAACAATAGGATAGATTGGGAAGTCACTGATGTTCTCCTCTGGATCCATGATATCCTTTAGTTCTTCCTCCTTTGTATTCTACAACTAATGTTCCAAATTTAAACAAATCCCTTTTCACACCTCTCTGACTGTCTATTTGAAAAGTTCTATCCTTTGACCTCTTTGAAAATAATATTACATGATTTTTATCGAGAGTTTTCTTAAGTGACTTTGGTCATTTAAGATGTAATTAACTATAGGGGCTTGCCCTTATAGGAAGCTTGTCCGAACCCAGCTTAAAATAAACCTTATTTAATTCTTCATATTGAATATGAGAAATTATCGGCAAATAAAATGGTTTCGCAGAACAAACGGATGTCATATATTTCTTAGTTTATTTGATCGAGCCCCATCCTCAAGTATTGTGTTTATCCTTCAGGATAGATACAAGGTTTAAGGTATAGTGCTCTTTCATTTAAATTGTGAAAAGTATGGGGTCAGTTTGATTTCATATTTTTTCTAAACTATATATACATATGTAAATTAAACGTTCTTCCGAAGAGGGCATCGGGATTTCGATTTCGGTGACCGACAACTTCTTATGGTCAACTCCTTAACCAAAAATAGTGCTGACATCTGTGAAACCATTTTATTTGCCTACAAGTTCTTCTAATTAATACAAAAAATTAAATAGGATTTATATTAAGCTGGGTTTGAAAAAACTTCTTATAAAGGCAAGCCCTATAATTAATTATATCTTAGATAACTTAAGTCACCTAAAAAAACTCTCGATAAAAATCAGGAAATATTGTCTTCAAAAGGGTCAAAAGGATAGGACTTTTCAATGAGATTGGACAAAGAGGTTTTTAAGGGGAATGGTTGAAATTTGGAACATTTTGTTGTGGAGTCAAAAATGGGGAGATCTAAGGGATGTCATAGATCTGGAGGAGAACCTCAGTAACTTTTCAGTCTATCCTATGGTTTGGCTTCAATTTAGAGGAGAAATTATTTGAATGTTTCATCCTGATAATTTTTTTTGTTTAAGGATTACATTCGCTTAAAACGATCACACAAATAGCCTAGAAGATATGAGGATTTAGGTCATGACAAACGATAACCTTAGAATCCTAAAACGAGTTAGGGCTTATATTGTACAGTAGAGCTATACAAAATCCTAAAGAAAGGTTATGGATTTATGTTGCATAAACAAACAACCTTGAAATCCTATGGCTGGGTTGTTTAATTCTAAGGAAGAAATGGTTTAGCTGATGTAGACATGTTCTGCTGTTGAAGTTGGTCGTGCTGCCCACAAAGCTAGCTCCAAGCTCCTCGTCATGACAAGTTCAAGTTTTTTAATGTGTCAAGTTATAATTTCAAATCAAATGTACCTATGGTTATGTTTATTTAAGTATTATGGGGGGCATATTAAAGTTGATTAGAGCGACACCAGTTTGGATCTTATGGCTCTCTCATTTTGGAACCATTATTTTCTTTTGGATTCACTTAGTCTAAATGAATTTACTAAACTCAACTTAATGAATTATGTACTTTCATTTAGACCATGGAAAGTCTCGTTAGCAACCGTAGGTTACCTCCTCCAAGGGATTCCCACATCCGATAGAGACGTCTTAGTTTAGTTTCAGTTGTTGTTTTGTGATGTTTGTGATTAAATTTTGAGTTATCTTATATTTTGAATATTGCGGCGGTGAATTTTATCTTGGTTGATTTTAGTTTTGGTTTTAGTTTTGCGGCTATCCTAGCAGTTTTGGTTTTCATGCAGGGTAACATCATTGTTTAACATGCAAGCTCGAGACAAGAACTACAGAAAGGTAAATACATTAATTTAAAAGCGTACCTGTCGATTCTTCTCGTTCCTTTACCTGAAATGTTGGTATTTGCAAGAAATGTACATAATTTTGCAAGGAATTTAAATTGCAGGAGTAGATGAAGGTTTAGCTACCTAACCTCAAGTTATGATTTTATTGAATCGCGGAAGATCCTAGTAGATGATTTCAGAACAAAAATATGACAAGTCCAATTTGCCCTTCAGAATGTCCAATAGATTTCAAAATTTTCAAGGCAGGTCGGGCAACCCGTGCAAAGAACATATGAAGCTGGTGGTATTTCTAGCTATGTATCAAACGCAGACTCCACTTCTGTAACAGACAAGCTGGAAGAGGTCTCTCTCATACCTGGATCATAAATGTTCCCTTCAGGGATATGGGTAAGTAAATTCTCTGCCTCTTTCTGGCGTCTTCTTTCTTCTCGTAAGAAAGCCCTATGCTTTTGGTGGCTAACATTTCTGTGCTGAGTTCTTCATAGCAGAGCATCCGGTAGTCTCTCATTAAGGGCAGTGACTAGGCCCCCAGTCGGCGTAGCTATCATGGACGGTAGGCAGCTGGACCTTTTCATCGGGTCTTGTTGTACCATCACATTTTTTCCCTTCATTTATGACTTGTCTTTGGTGGTCAACCTTAGCAGTGATCACAACTCTTCCATTTCCTGTCGGCTGATGACATCCATTAGAGGCCCCTCATAATCCATGTCAACTTGATTAAATTCCATGTCAAAGTTTATGGTACCGCCCTGTGGCGCTATTTCCTTGTTGACAGTGGGGTTCCAGCCATCTTTAAAGGTGAAGATCAGCCTTTGGCCTGACATTTCTCTGTAGACGGCAGGAAAAATGTTAGTGAGCTGAAACTTAATGTGAACAATAACAAAATAAAGTATTTATTAAAGGAAATTTAAGTTTATTTTGGTGAATAAGTAATTTATTTATGTATGGATTTTGTTTAATTTCGTAGGATATTAAGTTTAAAAAGAGAAAATTGAAGTGTGTAATTTTCAAAAATTTTCATTATGTTGAGGTTAATCTTATTACAAAAACTTTGTACCCGGTCACAGAAATTTGACCACATAGATAACCCCAAAATGATCCAAATTTCAAAATTTCATATTTAGCAATGACAAGCAATGTCGGGTTGTGTAGTATGTCTTCAGGTATCGTCGGTTGATTGGTAGCACGCGTCTTTCACCCCAGAAATCTACTAAATAGTAGGTCCTCCTACATAGACCTTTTCAACGACAAATGGTCCCTCCCAAGTTGGCTCAAAATTTCCACGTATATTGCGGTGTGCAGGAATGGGTCTTTTGAACACTAGTACGAGATCACCAACTTTGAATGTCCTTGGGGCGGACCAATTTGTCAGGAGCTTGTACCATCTTTGCCTAGTAAAGTTCCAAGTTTCGTTGTACTTCAAGTCGTTTTCCCTCATAACTCTCAAGTTCTTCAAGTCTGAGTTTCGCACTTTCTTTTGTTGTGAGTTGGTTGGCAACAATGACTCTGAGAGACGGCATCTGAATTTCTAACAGTAGCACGACCTCAAACTCGTACATGAAGAACGTGTTGTACCATAACCTCTCGTAACAAAATTTTCTTTGCCCATTTGGGAAAGTAATACGCAGTGACAAGTATAGACCTGTGTCCTTTGGAAGGGTCTATCGGACCTATTATGTCCGTGCCCCAACACTTGAATGACCACGAGGCAACGGTTGGGTGTAGCACATTCGAAGGTTGGTGTAAGATCGCCCCATGCACCTGGCACTGGTGACATCTTCTAGCTGTATCCATGCAGTTAGACATCATTGCTGACCAAAATATCGGAGTCTTCTGATTTTCATTTTCATCTTCAGCCCTGATTGGTGAGTGCCACAAAATTTGACATGTACCTCTTTAACAATATTTTGTACGTCGGCTCTGCTCAAACATCATAGCCGCATGTGGTCGAACAATCTCCTACAGAGAAAGTCACCTACTAGAGCATAAGACAACCCTTTTTGTAATGTGATGTACCTCAGACTTATCCTCTAGCAGCTTTCCACTATGTAAATATTCTATTAATGACTTCTGCCAATCTTCATTGATATTTGCAATCGTAATTATTGTTTCTTCTTCTTTTCTGAGCTTGTGTAGGGTTTCAAGGTCGATCCGAGATAAAACTTGTCTTCCTTGTGTTGTGATATCAATTGAATTCTCTAGAGGACGCGCCAGCTCCTTAACAAGTTTTGCTAGAGTGTCGGCATGAGCATTATCTCCCCTAGGAATTCGGTTGAAATTTCCATTGGGAATCTGCTCCAGCAGCTTCATTGTGTATCAGTGATATTCTGCTAGTCTTGGTTTCAAAATCTTGTATTTTCTGACGACTTGTTGGATGACGAGTTGTGAGTCACCATAGATGGCAATGTCTGTTATATTCATCGTGATTGCTAACTTTAATCTGGTGATTAAAGCTTCATATTTTGCTTAATTGTTGGTGCACAGCTCTGTCAGGTGGTATGAGAACCTCAAATTACCCTTATATGGGGTGATAAAGATTAATCCAATACCTGCTTTGTCTGCTATAATTGTATCTGATCCTTTGTCTTTTCTGGCTGACAAATCTCCGTCAAAGTACATTTCCCAGCATTGCGCGCTGGAGAATTCCATTTGCGGTACCTGTTCATCTGGTAGTTCATCATTAAGAGGGGGCCCAGCTAGAAGTGGGTGTGCAGCGAGAAAGTCGGCTAAAATCTGTCCCTTGATAGCACGAAGGGGAATAAAATTTATATCAAATTGCAATAAAATCATTGAACATCTTGCTAGACGTCCGACGAGTGTTGGTCGGGTCATCAAATATTGCAACGGATTAACATTTGAAATTACGGTAATCTTATGAGAGAGCATGTAATGTCCAAGATTTTGGGCGGTAAAAAATTATCGCTAAACAATGCTTCTTGATAAGTGGATACCTTATCTCCATTGATATTAGATGGCGACTCAAATAGTAGAGTGCAGTTTCCTTACCCTCATCATTGACTTAGGCTAAAAGGGCTCCAAGAGAGTCGTCTAATGCCGCGGTATAAAGTATCAACAGTTTTCCTGGGATAGGGGCTGCCAAAATAGGAAGAGTTTTTATATATTGCTTAACATCCTCAAATGCCCGCTGACATTTCTCTTCCCAAAAGAATTTGGCATCCTTTTTAATTAATGTCGAGAAGGGCTGACACCAACCTAATAGATTAGAAATAAAGCTTCTTAGATATGCAACTTCCCTTGGAAGAAACGTAGTTGTTTCAAAGTTTTGGATGGAGGCATTTCCAAGATAGCTTTAATCTTATCTGGGTCAATCTCGATTCCCCGATGATGGACAATGAATCCTAGAAATTTCACGGAGGTAACTGACCAAAGGAAAATATGTTAAGATTTTCATACCTATTGTACACTATTTTTGATGATATTGCACTTTAAAGAAAGGTATTTTTGATGTTTTGTTGCAGGTATGATGAATTATGGTCATTAGAGCAAAAAAAGATGCAAAAAAAGATCGAATTTGAAGCAAAAGGGACCAAAATTTGAAGATTTGAACTAGGGCGCAGACGGCGAGCCCAACGGCGCTGACGAAAAGATTTTCCTGAGACTCCAGACAAAAAATATAAAAGGCCCGTCGACGGCGCCCTCGAGGCCACCGAGCACGAGATCGGCGGTTATTTCCAAAGGTGCATTGAATGTTGACGATTTTTGGAGGGACGCTTAGGAAACACTTGGGAAAACTCTTCTACAACTTTAAAAGAAGACTTTGGCCAAAAATTAGAGAGGGAGACTCTAAAGTTCGAGGAGTTGGAAGGTTAGAACAACGTCCAAGAGCCCCAGTAGTGTGTAGAGAGTTTACTTTAGGTTAGATTGTAAGGAATTCTTTGAGAGATTGTAAGAGTGGAGGGAAAGTAAGAGATTTCTTCCTCCTTACCACTTTGAAGAACAATTCTGTGTGCTGTAAAGAAAGGAAGAGATTCAAAGGAAATTCGAGGAGTTTGGTTGGGGAGAAATTAGAGATAAGTGTTATTTACTTATTGTAGTTTGTATGACTTTGCTTTTATATATGATTTCCAAGTTTTGTTGTGTCTTCCCCATAAGTTCTGAGTAGTTTTCTCTATCTTTCTCCTTGTCTTGAGATTTGTGAAATGGTGATTTGAATAGGTTATGCCTTGAAAATTTTAAAGAAGTTGTGATGATCTTTTCACTTCGATCTTAATTTACTTTCAATCTTGCCAATTGATTTGTTAAAATATGTTGAGTTTTACAACTAAAGTGAAGATTACATCCAAGATTCAGGGAGGTTAAAGCCCTTGGATGTTGGGTGCAAATAAATAGGGAAATAAAATTATCGGGTGTAGAATTGGAGATTTTAGAGACAGACTAAAATCCTCAATTTGGTCTTCTCGTTTGGGTGGTGAAGTGTAGATGTTAGCCCTCAGGCGAGGGTAACGTGGGAGCTCTGAAGTGAGAGCCGATATCCTCCCAGCCTAGCCGCAGATTCAATAACCAAGCATAGGATTAGTCAATATTCTTTATGTCTGGACCAAAGGGTAAAGAATAGGTATGCTCCTATTTGGCACAATATAATTTGAACTAATTCACTTTATCCATTCACTATAATTTCTTGACAAGGAGAAGGATGTTCTCTTATATATTGAATATCACATTAGAAACTTTGTTAGTATAATTTGTTATTTAGGAATTATTAAAATTACATATTTATTTCAATTGCCTATTAGTGACAGATCAGCAATTTGATTTATATTGTTGTGATTAAGTATTGATTTTCTAAAATCTTTGTTTGTAGCCTCTAATATTACTCCCTGTGGGATCGATATCTAAGACTCCATTAGAGCCCTTTATTACTTGAGTGATACGTGTACTTGCGTTGATAAGTGTGACTTACCATTATTGAATATTTTATATACACATCTTTATTGAATCTATAACTGTTATTAAGTTTTTGGTACCTTTGCTGAGGAATTAAATCTTCTAGCATCAGTGTTAAATACTTGTATTTCAAAGCATATATAAAGTCGCTATCAGTAATGCCAAAAGATTCATTTTAAGGTCATATCATCGTAACTTTTCGAACACGATCCTCAAATCGTACAAATGGTCTATTGTTTGTTTGCTCTTGATGAACAAATCATCCACGTAGCATTCCACTTGATTGAATGAGGTTGTAAAAAATCGTTATCATTGCATGTTGGTATGTTGCTCCAGTGTTCTTTAGGCCAAACGACATCACTGTGTAACAGAAAATTCTAATCAATATTCTGAAGGCTGTAAGTGCTGCATCCTCGGGAGCCATCTTGATTTGGTTGTATCCCGATGATCCTTCCATGAAGGAGCAAATTTCGTGTGTTGAAGCGATATCCACCATCATTTCTGGTATTGGTAGTGGAAACTCATCTTTTCGACATGCTTCGTTCAAATCCTTGAAGTCAACACAAACACGTATTTGTCCATTTTTCTTCTTAATAGGTACAATGTTAGCCAACTACGTAGGGTATTGCTCTTCTTTTACAAAGTTAGCGTCTATTAGTTTCTTCACCTCGACAATTACTTTTTGCTCTATTTCGAGATGCATTCTTCTAGGAGCTTGTTTCATTGGGCTTATATTCTTCTCCACCTCAAGTTTATGAATCGTAACCTCTGCTGACAGTCCTGGCATTTCATCATAGCTCCATGTGAAGCAATCTTTGAATTCTGTTAGCAATTTGATGAGTTGTAAAGATTATTCATCGTTGAGTAGAGAACTTATAAATGTGGGTCGGGGTTGTTCTTCCATCCTGAGGTTGATTTCCTTTAACTCATCAATAATTGACTTGATTTCTTCTTTAAATTCAGGAAAAGCATCTTCTATGAGCTTATTAGTAGAGTCATCCTCTACATCGAGGCAATCTTCTTCTGATTCACTAGTAACAACCATGCAAAATTCCAAATCATTGATTGATCCGACTATACCAAATCTGAGACCCTCTTTAAAGTTTGGAGTTCAACTTTTTACATTCCATAATTTTTTGAAAGTTGAAATTTATATTTTGACATTTGTATGGGCAAGTCCCTGTTGAATTAACTTCTATACACAAGGCAAAAAGTAACTAAAAGGCAATTCCATTAATTCATTGGGATCATCATCCAAGTTTACATGATTTTCAAGATTAGTAGAGGTAAAAGCACGATAAAACTTGATCGGCTATGAACCAGTGCTATGGACTTCCTTGACCTCTAAACTCTCGACCGTTTGAGGGAGGATTAGAGTAAGGGTCATAGCATTCACATAGTGGTTTATCCGATCATACATCATCTCATATTTGCTTTCTCCGCATCTTCTAAGGATATTTCATACTGAGGTTTCTTCTATTTTGTCATCATTATTTCATCATCAAAACTGTCTTCATCACCAAGGTTGATGGTTGTCCTAGTCCATTCAATGATTAAGTTTATTCTTCCTCATCCACGTCCCCGGCCTCGACCTCAATTGCCGAAACTAAAAGAACCTTCACCAAATTGTTATAAAGGAGTGGTGGAAGATTGCTGAAGTGGAGTTGAATGACTTTCTTTTTATGATTTTTCTAAATATTCACTTTATTTATTGCAATTTCACAAGAGACGACATTTTTCTTTGAAGGCTCGTAGTAGGCAGCATCTTCATGAATGCCAATTTCATGAACTTAGAACGGTTGTAAATCTCCTTTGATGCAATATTCTTGTCCTTCTTTGTGGTACTTAATGCTCTCGTGTAGAGATGATGGAACCATGTTGTGTTCATGAATTCATGGTTGACCCAGTAGAGCGATGAAAGAGGT
Source organism: Phalaenopsis aphrodite (assembly GCA_003013225.1). Lineage (NCBI taxonomy): Eukaryota > Viridiplantae > Streptophyta > Magnoliopsida > Asparagales > Orchidaceae > Phalaenopsis > Phalaenopsis aphrodite. The sequence continues at coordinate 10,419 of NEWO01001168.1, forward strand.
CTCGGCATCGATGATGTGGAATTTAGCAGTTGTCGCTAGTTCTCCAACCTTCATAAGCAATGTAATTGATCCAAGGGCTCTCTCTCCCTTTTTGTTGAATCCTCTAAGCATCATTTTATCAGTTTTAAGTTCCTGAGCTTCAATATCCAAATAGGCCAATGTCCGTAGACTCATCAAGTTTAAGGATGCTCCCGGATCTACTAAAACTTTGGACTACACAAATCTGTCGATGTTAACAGAGATGTAAAGTGGTCGAATGTGGTCGGCGGTACCAAGCAGCAAATCTTCATCTGTGAAGGTTACCCCAGGCTATTTTTTCAATGAACAAACTTCATCTGAGGATGTGCTAGCCAACCGAGCTAGGCAAATCTCTGGGTCAAGCAAAGATGTAACCAAAGACTCTCTCATCTCCGTTGAAAGGATCAGAGCATCATCGATGCTTAATAGGGCTGACAACTTCTTAAGATGAACTAGCACGTTGTAATCCACTTTGTATGATCCTCCAATTTTATCTTGGTTATGTGGTTCTTCCACCGATGGAGGTAGAGGTGTTCTTCTTGAGTATATATTTGTTTTCCTTTAACTGTTTGAGCTATTCTTGAGGGTAATACTCTCCCGCTCCTTACGTTCACTTCTGTAATTTTTTTTTTTGAGATACCATTATGGAATCTTACAGTGTTTCTTCTTTTTCTGAAAGAACTAGGTTGATGGCAATTGGTGCACTGTGGTGCTGAAGAATTGGTTCCTCACTCCCGGTGCTGTCGTAAGCGATATTGTCAATGTATTCTACTGTCTTGTTAGCGAGTTCATCAGACTCAATTACGATTTGAGGATTATTTTTGGAATTAAGATCAAGACTAGATTGGTTAAAATCAGGTATGTTATCACCAGAAATAGTTAAAACCTAGCCAAAATCACAATCATTATATTCATAAGACCCCGATGGGGTAAAAAGATAATCATACAAAGTTAGGGGTTCGAGCATTTTCTTCCTCGAATCCGAGACAACCAATCTAATAAAGGAAGCCTTTATCCTAACCCCTATGCTATCAATCTTCATAGTGGTGTTCTTCTTCTTCTTTGTCTTTGATGATGACAAATCTCCTGGTGAAATCTTCATCTCGGGTTTAGCAGGCTGAAAATTCTGAACGGAGGCTTGTTTTGAAGCATTCTGGATTTGGTTTAATACTTTCTTGGATGATTTGCTTCTAAGTTCATTCCATCCATCTTTTTCGATATATGTAGAAGATTGTTTTAATGAATCCTGTATTTGGTTTAGGACACGCTTGAGCTTGTCCCAAGTTGTACTCCATCCATCTTCTTCAGTATATGGATCAATCAGAGAGATTGGCTCGGTTGAAATCATATTTATGGAACATTTTTCAGTTTCTCTTAAATATTCTTTCAGCATTGTTATAATTTCTTCTTTAAGGTTCTTCTCGAGCTAATCCTTAAAGATTAAACATTCTTCCATAATATGCCCAAGCAACCTGTGGTATGGGCAATAATTTGGTTGATTTTTCTTATCGTCCTCTTCGGGTTTCTTTGGATATGGTAGTATAAACTCAGGCTTCTTCATTAGACTTCTGAATATTTTGGATATGACTTCATCATTGAAAGAATACACCATTTTCTGTCATTTTGCCAGAGATATTCTCTTATTCCTTGTTTGAGGTGATCCTTCTTGAGGCAACCGCTAGTTGGACTGGTAACTCTGTTTCTGAGCATGCTGTAAAGATTGTTGAGGATTTTTGGATATATCTTCATTGGTTGTTTACCTCTATCTATAGTTGCTATTGTTCCTGGCTTCTTTTCAAACACTCTGGTTGCCTTGGACTTCTCATATGAATCATATGTTTGATTTCTTCTTGCAGACTGTTGACTTTACTGAGTAGCTTCTTGAAGGACTTGCTGGTGAATCCCTTGAGCATGAAAGCTACTGGCCCATGAATGCTTTTAAGTATGATCTCAATTGCGTGATGTTCCTATAGCTGGGGTCATTTCATGCTAAGGTTTCTTCAACTCAAATTGTAATCCACCAAGGTCTTGTTGGGCTTTTGTTTTTACATCATAAGCTCTCCTATAGATACATGGTGTTGCGCTCCGACAAATCTCTTCAAAAATAATTTTTCCAGCTCGGTAAATGTCTTAACTGATCCATTGGGTAAATCAGCATACCAATCGAAAGCAATCCCTGACAGGCTACTGACAAACTGTTGGACGAGTAAAGCTTCACTATTTCTTGTGTTGCCACAACTGACTCGGAAGTGTGCTATATGTTGTCTGGGATTTCCAGTCCCATAAAATATCTTAAATGTTTGGGCCACAAAACCCTTGGGGAAGGGTACAGAATCAAATTCCTCTGGATAGGGTCTACCCTTTAGAATCAACACACCACCCTTAGATTAGGTTAAGGCTTCCCGAACTTGTTATACTATTTGCTTAAATTCTTTCTCTGGCATGGTGCTCGATGGAAAATCCTTTTTTTGTTGCTCATCTCTGTTTTTTGAGGCAACTTCTCTTCTTTTTTCTGTGATGTGTATGATTTCTGGTTGGTTGATCTCTGGAGAGGCTAGTTGTGGTGCTTGTGATTGCCCTTGAATGGTGTCCATGGTGGTCATGACTGCGACCATTTCTTCTATTCTTTTCTTCAGTTGGATGACTTGTTCTTCCCTAAGAAGGATAGCTCTATTAGGCTCATCCACGGCATTCTCTTCGATGAGAGGTTGAGCCTTGCACGCAGATGTAGCGGCTCTAGTTTTACTGACATAGACATCCATGAAATCTTCTCTAAGGTAATCATTATTGTCAAAATCTTCATCATCATCATCGATGAGAACTCCGAGTTCTCAGGCTAACTCAAAAATCTCAACTCTGAGCTTTTGAACTTTTTCTTCAATTATTGATTATCTGAATATCTTAGGATCTTGAGGACCCTGCTGGACCTCCTTCTCTTGCTCTTCCATCTTGCTGGCAATTGCTGCGATAATGTCAGATACTTCAGACCCTGACTTTATTACATGTTATTACCCTGTGGGCTTACTGGACTGTATCGATACAACGACCTTGGGTATCCACACCTTTTTCTTTGATTATGATGTCTCAAGATAGAGTGTCTTAGCAGAAACATCAGTATGTCGAAGGGAAGTATGCTCCCCATGGTGCAGACCGACTACAGTACTGGGTAATTTCTTCATCTTTTCATTCGAAATTTTTTGAATGTCTTTGAAGTGGGTGATTGGTAGGATTCTTGGACCTAGTTTTGACTTAATTGGTCAACGACTTGTGGTCCTAGTAGCGGTAGAATCTGTGGTGACAATAACAGTGTCAACTTTGCTTCCCAAGCAGAACCAGACGGGAATACGGGGAGTCGGGCTTTTAGTGACTTCTGAGATCTTCTGGCAGATTTGACGTCCCTTAAAATTTCTTTCTTCATACGAGGGAAAATTGCATGTCCCCCTCTTTTAGGTAATTCATTAACTGAGCAACCGTTTGTGGCAGCTAGTCTCTGAAAAACTGAACTGACTCGGGTGATAAGAGTAGGTTTCCTTTTCTCCACACCCGGTCCATGATGTGTTGGTAATGTTGTGGCAATTTTTTGGATACTCTCGTATCCATCAGTATCCATTAAAGGATGGAAGTTACTTCCCCATAGAAGTGGATATGTTTCCAGTAATCTTGATTTGTCTTGGTGAGGATCTTCCTTAACGGGTATCTCCTCAGGAGCCTGGGCTTTAGTGGCCCCCTGAACTCTACTGTTGCAGTTTCTCCTTTGAGTTTGGGTTAGTGGTGAAGTTATTGAACTTAATCTGATTTTGAATACTAATGGTGGGGCAGCTAATCCCTCAGTCGGATCTTCAATGATCATTACTTCTTTCCCCCTAGCTCCAAGCTCCTTGCTGTGACGAGTTTAAGTTTTCTAGTGTGTCAAGTTATGATGTCAAATTAGGTGGCTCTATGGTTGGAGTTCTTTAAATATTATGGGGCATGTTAAAGTTGATTAAAGTGACACTGGTTAGAATGCTACGGTTCCCTCATTCCGGTGCCACCATTTTCTATTGGATTTACTTAGTCTAAATGAATTTACTAAACTCAACTTAATGAGTTCCATACTTTCATTTAGACCGTGGGAAGCCTCGTTAGCAACCGTAGGTTACCTCCTTCGAGGGATTCCTAATCATTCGATAGAGACGTCTTAAACTAGTTGTAGTTATGATTTTTTTGGTGATGTTTGTGATTAAATTTTGAGTTGTTTTATATTTTGAATGTTGTGGATGTGATTTTTATCTTGGTTGATTTTAATTTTGGCTTTGGGTTTTGGGTTTGGTTTTGTGGCTATTCTAATAGTTTTGGTTTTCATGCAAGGTGACATTGTTGTTCCCTCTCATATCCAGTAAGAAAGTACAAGAAAGACAATACTGTAAACTATAAAAAGCATACGTGACGAGTTTTCTTGTTCCACCACCTGAAACACAAAATGCATATGAGAGCATTTTATATAAAGTGAAAAAGTAAGGTTTTAGTGATCTACCTAACCCTATATCATATCTTGGTGGGTCCCTATTAATTTGATTAAGGATGATTTTCGTTAAGCAAAACATATTAAGTTTAGTAGACCTCCAAGGTATCCAACAGATCTGAAGAAAGAAGCAAGTTCATGCTTCCCTCTCACTGCTTGGTGAAAAGTCTCGAGCTGTTTTTAAACTTATTATACTGCTTAATAACCCATTTCGTAAATACCTTTAATGCTCAACAAACATTGACGTTTAATTATCCCTAAGAGTAGGGTAATTATCACTTTTAATTTGATTTGGGGATAATGTGGGCGAAGACCCTTAGAGGGGCAAGTTAATGTTATCAAGGCACTTGACCAACTTTTTAATTTGGACTTGTATTGTTTCAAAGGTGTTCAGTTTTTAATTATGTTCACTTTTCTAATCCTCATTTAGCCAAATTTGATTTAGCCTAGGACACTACTAAGCCCTTTAGACTTTTGATAGATGTCTTAGTTATATTTTGAAAGAGCTTGAATTTTAAGTGATGATGATTCATTTTTGAAAGTCATTTGAACTTCAAATAGGGGTGTTAAAATAGTGAGTTATCAACACCCAAAATCATACCCGTAAGTCTAAGATCATTTAATTGACTAGACTTCCAAATTTTAATAATTTAAGGAAATTACAACTTTATCCTTTAATTAATAAAAGTGAGATTGGTTTCTACCAATTAATCCCCTTGTGTTTCAATCATCCAAATATGTTAATTGGGAACTAAGGTTACCCATTTCCCTTTCTTAAATTAAGCCTAAATGTTAATTAAGGCTAAATTTCTAAAATTAAACTTTTGCCCCTAAAGCTCTAATACTTCATAATTCATCAAATTTAATTCAAATGACTTTGGAATTTTTATGCCACCTCAACCGTGGGTCAATTAAGACATCATAGGAGAAAATGTGATTTTTTAAATTTTAATTTAATTTATATATTTATTCTTATGCAAGAAATATGATTGGTTAAAGAGAACTCCCTAACTTGACCAAAGTAAATTCTAATCCCTTGATTTTTTTTCTAGAGGCAGACTTAGATTAAAGAATCATTGGGACCAAATTTTTAGAGGCAGATTTTTTGAGTTTAGTTTTAATTATTAGAGTTATTTCAAATTCTGGAGTATTTATTAATTATAAAATATTTTAAATATGGAAAATTAATTTTCACATTTTTTTTAAATTTCTCTAAGGTCAAGGAACCTAAAGAAATAATTTCACATTTTTTTGATTTTTCATTGAATTATTAGAATTATTTTAGTCAAAATGCATTTTTATCCTTTAAAAATTATTTTAAGCTTCAAAATTCATTATCTTCACTTAGAAAATCAGGAAAAACACTCCATTTGTTCCTAAGTTCTTAGGAAAAAATTTAGAACATTTTCATTAATTTTATTATTTTTATGATTTTTATCATTTTTTAATTATTTAAATGTTAAAGAAAGACTTAACAATAAAATTTTTATTTTAATAAAAAATTTATTTTTAGAAAATTCCTCTGATTACAGAGAACTCTCAAAACAAATTTTTATAATTTTTTTAGTTATATTTTAATTGTTAAAAATCATTTTAGTGTTAAAAATGACATTTAACTTAGAAAAACATTTTGAGTTATCAAATGAGCTCCAAATATTTTTAAGTTTTTATGGGGAGTTCTCTAAATATTGAATTATAGTGGAGATTAAAAACCAAGTCATTTAGATGTTTGTATTTCCCAAATTAATTTTCTTTGCTTTTTAGGGTTTTGTGAGAGTTAATTGTGTTCTTAATGACTTGACCCATGAAAAATTTTTCAAAGGGTTCTTTGGTCACAATAAGCCTTCCAAAGTTTTCGTGGAATTTTCTAAGCAACATGGTAATTATTATGATTAATTTATACAAATAATATACAAAAAATTGAAAAAGATGGAGGTTTTCTCTGACTTTGGAAAAATCAGAGAATGTTCCCCAAGACAGAGGCAACAACATGCCAAAATTTCAAGATATGGTGAAATGCCTGCATGCAAGTAGAATCAAAAGACTCAAAATAGTGTTTAATTAATTAAAAATTAAATATGCATCGAATAAATTTCAAGTCATTTCCACATTATTCTCCTCTGTTCACAAGTGTGTATTTTTATTTTATTTTTGTGATTTTCTACACCAAGATATGAATTTTTGAAGTTTGGGATCATTTTTTAATTTATTTAATTCCCTATTTATTTACTTAAACTCGAGGCGCCACCTCATCCTAGGCAGCTCCGAACGATGACACAGTGTGCTCCCATTCATTGTGCTTTCCACCTTGGCATGCCAAGCGGCCCGCGGTTCACGCTCCGAGAGTTCATCCGACTAGATCTTGTCCGTTGATGAGATACACACACAATCGGACGGCTCCCCGTCATCATCCCCAAATAGGCTAACCCGTGACCGTTGACATTAAAACCTTAAGATCTCACTCATTTCTCAACCAAATGACTACGGGTTTTATCATATGGACTCTTCTAAGTGTGACGAACAGATCTATACGGTAAACATGCCATTAAACTAAACCTAATCAAATGGAGAATCAAAATAGGCTCGGGAAGAGGGGAAGTTCAATATCTTTGCTTTGAGAAGGTAAGCTTCAATCAGAGGTTCTCATCACGTTCGTGGAGGTCCAAGGAGGCTAGGAATTGAGCCTCTAGCTGTGGTGAAAGGTCTAGACCCAAATTTGATCAAGGCCGGATTAGGGTATTGGTCTTGAGCTATCTTAAAGGCTCTGTATGAGTGGGATTTGATAGGGCTTTGTCTTAGTTCAGTGTGGTGATGGTGTGGGTGAGTTTAATTTGTATTTGGTGCACTATGGAGGTGTGGTAGAGAATTTTCTATCTCTAGCAAGGATTTGAGCTTCAAAATTGAACTCCGATAAGGGGAATTAGGGCAATGGAGTGGTTGAACTGCATAGTGGAGGTCTCAACGAAGCTCAGGGAGTAATTCCAGAGGCTATCCTTAAGAAATTTTTAGCACACCTTCATGCCCATGGAGGTGGAGCTTTTATAAAAATAGCTTAGGGTGGGTCTGTGGGCCAAATGTATGGGTGCAAAGTGTTGTCTATGTGGAGGGCAGAGAGGCTCTAAACTTCAAATGAGATGAGGTGGCCTCTAGGTTTGAATTGGGTTTTGATTTCTTGAGGGTGGCTCACGATTTTTGCTCCTCGGTGACTAGGCTAGCCAGTAAGGCTAGGGGAGGAGAGCTAGAGGAATCCGTCACAATAATTTATTTGGGTAGGTGTTTAGTTTTCGCAAAAATCTTTTAAACTTAAGCAATTTTGGAAATAAATCCTTTGTTCCATGGCTCGTTTGGGTGGTTCCATGGGTTTTAGCCTAGTCAATAAGGTTTAAAATTTGGTTGGGGTGGCTTTGCCTTGCCAATTTGGCTAGATTGGGTGAACTTTTTGTGATGGGGTCCATGTAGGTCAAATTGGCTTAAAGTGGGTTTGGGTTAGGCTAGCCATGACTTTGAGCCCAGTTTATTGATCAAAATTGTGTAGATTATTATAATGAACATTTTTGGTGAAGGATTGAAGAAACTTTGAGTTTAATTGGAAGCTCAATTTGAAGGATTTTGAGATTTTGGTCAATTTGGGCATGTTGGACTAGACTTGGGCTTAGGTTGAGCTAGGCTTGGAATTTGTCTCAATTGAATGGTCCAAATGATCAAATAAGATGTTATGAATATATTTTATGAAGGAATGGAGTGGAAATTTTGGGGCTAAGGCAATCAATTTGGTGGAATTTTGAGACATGGCCAATTTAGGGCAAAATTGGGGATTTTTAGACTTTGGTTGAAATTAAATGAAATTGAGGCTTCATCAAGGTCAATTAAAGGTCAATTTTGATGTGTAGGATTGTTATGAAGAGTTTAAGATTCAAATTGAAACCAAGCCGTGGGGTTCAATTTGCTGGAACCAAGTCATAGTGCCAAATTTGGGGGTTTGACTTAGATCAAAATTGGGCTCAAAGCATGGGCCAATTGAGCTTGGATTTGGTTTTTTATTGGTCATATATAAGGTTAATCTGAATTTAGGATTGAAATTGGGGGAAGTTGGTACCAAATTGATGGACATTTAAAGTAAATTTGGGGGAAATTGGACCTTTAAATGCAAACTGGGGGTTTTGGTCAAAATGGTCAAATTTGTTCAAATGGGTCATGTGGTAGTTGAAAAAATGAAATTGGGAATATTTGGAAGGATTTGGGAATTTTTGGGATTTTTTGGAATTTTTGAAATTTTGGGCTAAGGAGGGGCATTTTGGTAATTTGACAATTTTTTGGTGATTTTGGGTAATTTGGATGTTTTCAAAAGATTTGAAATAATTTTTTAACAAATTTGGGTATTTTGGCTAATGTTGGGAATTTTGGCCAAATTTAGGGTTTGAAGGGTACTTAGGTAATTTGGGGGAGTTTTGTGGAAAAATGCCGTGTCGAATATTTTTGGTAGAATTTTTGTGCCAACCACCATAAATGAGTTATGGACTAATGGAAACCCCATTTGGGTCCTCTATGTACTGGTCTTAACTAAACCTTAGCATATGGCCAATGGGTTTAGAAGACCATCTACATGAATCTCCAAAAGGATTAAGGGATCAAAGTAAAGAAATTTTATGTTTGTATTTGTGAGTGTAGCTCTAGACCAACACCCAGGGTCAACCCTAAGGTCAAGCAGTCCTATGAAAACTCTCCTTGGGCTCCCCCATAATGACCCTACCTACTAAGTGCTAGAGGTTAGGACTACTATATGGAACTTCAAGTTGAGTAAAGAGGAGTTTCGAATTTCTGGTTCCTTTTCTAGTTATTTAAGAATAGTCAACAGGAAAGTCCTATGGCTAGACCCTGGGCAACTAAAGAGGAAAACCTAAACCTCAACCAAATGTAAAGTCAACAGCAGACCAAACATATGTCATATATTTCTTAGTTTATTTGATCAAGCTTCACCCTCAAGCCTTATGTTTATCCTTCGAGATAGATACATGGTTTCAGGTATAGTGCTCTTTCATTTAAAATACAAAAAATATGTGGTCAGTTTGATTTCATATTTTTCTAAACGATAATATATATATATATATATATATATATATATATATATATATATTTTAAGGGGAAAATTATATTGCAGAAGAAGAACAAAATACATATCTTAGATAGGAGACTTTTAAGAGGTCACCCTTTAAAAAAAAGGAAAGAGAAGGGGAGGAAGTAGTGGAGACTAAAGCGACATCAGATTGACTTGCAACTCTTGCTAGCCAGTTAGCAGGTTTGTTGTCTTCTCTGTAATTGAACTTGAGCTGAAGTTGACACTATTTTTTAAGTTCCTGGATGGGTTTGAGCAGCTGGAGTATGTGCCAGGAAGGAGATAAAGATCCTTCAACCAGCTGGAGAAGCAAAGAACAGTCAGTTTAAATCATTATATAAAACCATTTCATCTGAATAACAATGTAGAGTGCCCACAAAAGAGCAGCTGTTTCAGTTTCAAGTGCATCTTGGGCATGCATAGGGCTGTAGAAATACAACTTGCAGCTGCCTGTATAGTCCTTGAAGATACCTCCAAATCCATTATAGCTCCCATCTATGTTGGCTTTGATCTTGGGGTGGGTGGGTTTGATCCAAAAAACTTTGGATATCTTTACTGTTTTTTGTGTAGGAGTGGTATTAAAGAATATTTCAAGGAATCCCTTATGTTTAATAAGCTTGGTTAAGAAGGTTTTACAACTTAACATAGTGAGGTGAGCATTTGGAGTACTGTCCTCATATTTGGCTTTATTTCTGGCCATCCAAGTGAACCAAGTGACCACAAATGGGATGGTGCTCAGATTAACT
>NEWO01001168.1:21098-51095 GCA_003013225.1 Phalaenopsis aphrodite
GACTCCACCCAGCTAGCCCAAAAAAGTTCAGAGATGGTGTTGAAGATGAAGGAAGATTTTGACGCGATACTATGTCATGAACGGTGGAGAGGAAAGAGGTTAGTTGAGGATGAGTCTGACGATGATGATGATTAGAGGACGAATGAGTAGGGGCTTATTTTATTATTGTTTGGTTATTTAACACAATTTATTGAACAAACATTATATTTTATGTAGAAATATTTATTTTGGTTAGTTTAATGCAATGATTTTCTTCTATTTCTATTAGGATATCAACATTATTACTACTAGAATATTTGATTAATAATTGATTGAATTAGTACACTCTGTTGTGTGAAAATTATAATATTAGGATTACAAGTGTGGAAATTGTAGTGCTGAAAAAAGATATATATTTTTTCATGCTACAAATTTTTGACAGCTTACAGATATTATTTCGATAAACTTCTGTAATTCTTGCATTCAGTACACGTCAGTTATTTTAGTGACGGTGCGCGGAAGATTTGTCGATGAACTAATTTTTGGCAGCCTATAATACGATGCAGTAAAATAATTTTTATTTTTGTTCCAGTTTTCTGATAATGTAGACTGTCGATTTTTGGCGATGGGCACCGACAATTCTGCTACATTTTTTCGATGATTGTGCTACACTTTCTAGCGTTTGTGCTCCACTTTACCGAAAGACCAAGCCATCAGAAATAATCGATGGCTTACTAACGATATCAAATTAAAGTTTATTGCGATGGTTATCTATCATTGAGAAATGTTTACATATGTAAGCCGTAGATAAGTCCGTCAGTAAAATAATTATCGACAAAAGTTTTAGCTACATCTACAAAGACATCATCAAGCCGTCAAAAATTTTAAAAACTGACAGCTTTTGAATGGTTTTTTACGGTTTTTAAGCCATTGGAATTAGACTTTTTTTTTGAGGTGTCACCTTTTTTTAAAAAATAATAGTAATATTTTTTTTATGTGATATTAATAATTTAAGTGTTATGCATGTAAAAATAAAAATTTAAGTCTTAAATATGTTAATACTTAAGAATTGTGTCTCACGTGTGTAAGTCTTAAAAAAAATCTTATTCTAAATATCACATAAAAAATATTATTAATGATATGCCATCAATAGATTTTTATCATTCCACATGAATCTCAAATCATTTCATAAATCTAGAAATATTTTTTTATTGGAGATATTACACGTATCTAGAGATTTTTTTGAAATATAAATGCTCAACTTTTGCTTTGATTTCAACAAACTTACAGTCAAACTGATCAGCTCGACCAGACGAATCCAATGATACATATTTGGTCAAATTCGAGTCAAATCAAGATTAGATCAAGCTCTTAAATCACTTTGGGAAGCTTTCGAAGCATAATTGAAAGGTTAAACAAAATATAAATTTGATAAGTTTGTAGTCAAATCGAGCATCTTGAAGAAAAGAATCTAACAAACCCAAAATCACTCAATTTCGATATTGTTAACACGATTAAAAGTGTATAGATTATATGAACAAGTTTTAAGCTTGTTCAAACTTTGGGCTCGTTTACACCACTAGTGTTGGGTGTAGATTACATAAAACTATATAAAATAACCATTATGAATAAATAGTCTTTTCGTAGAATTGGTGATTTATTTGATCAATATAGCTTCTCATGAACATATGAATATAGTCAAGTGTATTTATGTATCCTCATAAAGGTTAAGTGTTAATTAAATACAAACCACTCGAAACATTGATATTTACAAATTAATCACCCATGTAATTTTTTTGAGCTAATAAAGTGATGCATTTACACGGGTAATGATCAAGCTATTAAGAATTTTATAAAAATGGAAAATGCGGGTTGAGGATTCACTGTGAATTTTAATATTTGGGTGAGAAATTGAAAAATGGATGAAAGAAGATGGTTGATATCTAAATAACAAGTTTGGGTGGTATGTATTTAATTGCCCCAAGCAATACAATACATGTTCTGGATTTGGCCGCTTGTTAATATTGTTTAGAAAAGTTGTTATTAGTGTCTCTCAACAATTAAAATCACATTGCAAAATTATCATTGCATATCTTGGAGTTAACATCAATTATTTATTATTTTATATTTGAAATAATTAATGTAAAAATAAATTGTTTGTCCTTGATAGGCCATCAATAAATGAGTATTTCACTATTTTTTTTAATTATTATGGTGATATTTTTATTTGATATGAAATATTTAGGTGATAAAAATATAACAAATAAAACTTTTGTGTTAGATATATAAATACATAAGAATTGGCTGGTGGGCATGCATGTAAATACCCATTTTATACGAGAAAATATTATATTTAGAGTCCGGGCGTAGAAGTCCCGATGTAGAGTTACGTCCGGACTCCAATTAAATTTTTGCGTGTGTCTTGTCTAAAAATCAAAGAAGCCTAATGTCCGACCCAATGATGGAGTACAACAAGGTTGCACTCGAATTTTTTCTTCAAAAAAAATTATATAATTATTTATATAATATTACATATTTTTTTTATAATATAATATATTATATATATTTATATCTAAGTTTAAATTGTAACATTTCGTGTGGTAATGCGTTTAATGTTTTTTTTTTGCATACATTTGGTCTAGGTTTGAATCCAACACTTTACATCTATTTTTTTCAATTTAAATTTAACGAGCTAATTTTGAGTCGAACAGGAGCCGAACACGAACACAAATGTTTAAATCGAGCCGAACATGATCCCACTTTTCACGAGCCGATTTCGAACATGAGCAGTTTCGAACGAGCAGAACACGAGCCAAGCCTGAGCTCGCTCAAGCTTGGCTTGTTTACAGCCCTACATGCATTCATCCATAATAACCATGAAATCCAATTTTTTGTACTTCAATTTTGATTCAGGTTCGCCATGTCGAAATAGCCTTTCATTCTTCAATGCAAGGCACACAAGAAGATCACCCACTCCATGCCACCCCAGAAGCTCGAAATCCTCAAATCAATGGAGAATTGGGTCAAAGATAACATCTTGATTCATCTGAAACCTGTTAAGAAATCATGGCATGCACAAAATTTCTTGCCTGACCCTTCTGCCAAAAGTTTTCGTGATGATGTTAGAGAACTCAAAGAACACTTGAAGGAGAGTCCCAACGATTACTTCGTCATCTTGGTGGGCAGCATGATTACAGAGAAAGCTCTCCCTACTTAACAAACCATGCTAAACACCTTCTATGATGTGTGTGACAAAATTGGCATGAGTCTCACAGCTTGCGGATATACTCACTAAAAAAAATTTTCGTGATGATCTTAAGCTTGAGTATAATTTTTTAAAAACTTTTTTATGACTTAAATTATCTTTGTCTAGTGGAAATGCTTACCAACTATATTTTCATCCTAGAATCTAATTAACGACAATTTTTTTAGCTACATCCACAAAGGCATCATTAAGTCATAAAAAAGTATAAAAAACCAACGCTTTTGAGTTATTTTTGACAGCTTTTAGGCCATCAAAATTATACTCTTTTTTTGTAGTGCCAATTTTTTAAAAAATAATTGTGATACTTTTTGTGTGATAATAACAATGTAAGTTTTATGCATGTAAATATAAAAATTGAAGTCTTAAATATGTTATTACATAAGAATTGTGTCTCTGGCGTGTAGGTTATAAAATTAAAGGCCATTTATATGCATTCCACATTATTTTAATGCATTTAAAAAGCAAAATTCTACACTTTTCTTTTATTTAACACTTCAATTTTGAATATCACATAATAAATATTATTAATGATATGCCATAAATAATTTTTTATCATTCTAACATGATTATCACATAAAAATATTATTAATGATATGTCATCAATAGATTTTTATCATTCCACATGAATCTCGAAACAATTCATAAATCATGAAATATTTTTTTATTTGAGATATCACACAAATCTCGAGATTCTTTTTAACAATAAATGCTTAAATTTTGATTAAAAATCAATCAGGACTTTGATTTCAGCAAACTTATAGTCAAACTGACCAGCTCGAAGAGATGAATCTAACGATATAATATTTGGTCAAGTTAGAGTCAAATCAAGCTTAGATTAAGCTCTTAAATCACTTTGTGAAACTTTCGATGTATAATTGGAAATTTAAACAAAGTTCAAATTTGGCAAGCTTGTTGTCAAATCGAGTTTCTTGACAAAAAGAATCCAACAAACTCATAATCACTCAATTTGAGTATAGGTTATATCAACAAATTTTAAGCTCGCTCAAGTTTCAGGCTTGTTTACACCACTAATGATGTGTGTAGATTACTTAAAACTATATAAAATAACCATTATAAATAAATACTCTTTTCTTAGAATTGTTGATTTATTTGATCAATATAGCTTTTCATGAATATATCAATATGGTCAAGTGTATTTATTTATCCTCACAAAGGTTAAGGGATAATTATATACAGACCACACAAAACATTGATATCTACAAATTAATCACAATTTTTTTTGTACTACCAAACCGATGTATTTACGCAAGTCATGATCAAACTATCGGGAAATTGATAAAAATAAAAAAATGTGCTCTGGGGTTTTATTGTGAATTTTAATATTTGGGTGAGAAAATGTAAAATGGATGAAAGAGGATGGTTGATATTGCAATAACAAGTTTCGGAGGTCTGTATGTAATTACCCCAAGCAATACAATACTTGTTCTTGAAGATTAGGTGGCGTGTTAATATTGTTTAGACAGGTTGTTATTAATGTCTCTCAACAATTAAAATCACATTGAAAAAATATCTTTGCTTCTCTTGGAGTTAGAATCAATTCTTTATTATTTAATATTTGAAATAATTAATGTAAAAATAAATTTTTTGGCTTTATAGGCCATCAATAAATGCGCATTTTGCTTTTTGTAAGATTAATGTAGTGATATTTTTATATGATGTGGAAGATTTAGGTGGTATACTTGTTAAAAAACAAAACTTCAATGTTGGATATATAAATATATAAGAATTGGGTGGTAGGCATGCATGTAAATACCCCATTCTATAAGAGAAAGTATTATGTTAGTAGTCTGGACGTAGGCTTTCAATGTTAATAAACATAGTCTGCCTCAAAATAGCCTTTCATTCTCGCACGCAAGGCACGCAAGGCACACAAAAGAATCACCTACTCCATGCTGCCCCAGAAGCTCAAAATCCTCAAATAAATGGAGAATTGGGTTAAAGTTAACATCTTGATACATCTGAAACCCATCAAGGAAACATGGCAACCACAATATTTCTTGTATGACATTCCACCAAGAGCTTCAATGACGAAGTTAGAGAACTCAGAGAATGCTTGAAAGATTACATTGGCAAAGTGGAGTTTTTCATTGGGATGTGGGAGGTGGGAAAACTCACTGGTCTATCCGGCGAGGGGAATGAAGATCAAGACAATCTCTATAATTTGGTGTCCAGTTTAAGGAAGATAGAGGAGAGGGCTTAGGGGATGTTAGGAAGGGAGGAACTACACGGTTTAGCTGAATATTTGAGTAGGCAGTAAAGCTCTGAGCTTTTGGTACCCATCAGTCGTTGTGAGAGAAGGGTGCATTTGTTGTTCACTGGTAAGATGTCAGAGGGAAGCTTTCTAATTTTTTGTTTTGTGTTTTCTAATAAATATGAGAGTTGTTAGTTGCTGGCTGTGTTTGGGTGTACTAATTGGGGGTAGAGAAGTAGCAAGTGTTGTGTAGGAAAGATTATTACATTCACATAAGAAACGTAACTCAACATGCGGAAGTCAATCCACAAATGTCACATTTCAATCATTTTTTTAATTATATTATTATAGAGAATTCATATGAAACGATGTTAGAAACTACGTGGCCTAACTTGGCCCATCGTAGGATATTGATGCAACATTTTAACCTTGAAAAATAACGCGCCAGAAATTTGAAAACAAATTTAGAAAAGCAGTACAACCTTAAGGTTTAAGCTTTAAAGATTTTTTAATTGTGGAATATCAGAAGAATAACAATCGTTGTTGTTGTCAAAACTCAAAAAAAATCTTAAGTATGGAGAACTAGTAGAGTAGTAACTTGAACAACTCTGAGGACATATCCATTTTTCATTCTTGCGATGATATTATATACTTGAACTCATTGGTAAGTTTGAAATAAAACTTCATTTATATTGTTAATTTGAAACTTTTTTTTAGTCTTTTGGTGCATGTAATATTTAATATCCAAGGAGACCATATTGATTTGGTGTTGACGACATGCACAGATAAAAACCATATTTTTACTCATCAAATAAGATGAAATTTGCTATAGAAAGCTTTGAATTTGTAATATTACATATATTATTGATCATTTCCTCAAATAAAATCTTGTTGAAATGGTTCTAATTATATATTTAGAAAACATATAGTAACAAGAAAGGAAAGAAGATCATTTTGTAGAGATATAGTGCATATATTATTGTATTTTTTGTTAATATTGACTTCTCTTTTTAAATTTGGTTTGTTCTTGAAAT
The DNA here is from genome assembly GCA_003013225.1 of Phalaenopsis aphrodite. Lineage (NCBI taxonomy): Eukaryota > Viridiplantae > Streptophyta > Magnoliopsida > Asparagales > Orchidaceae > Phalaenopsis > Phalaenopsis aphrodite. Next base: position 27,589 of record NEWO01001168.1, read on the forward strand.
TAAAAAATTGTTTGTAGAATGAATGAGTGTTTAACTTTTTCTTTCCCCCATTCCATTAAGTAGTTGATTTATCCTTCATACAATCATGTTGTATTGGTTGTAATGATTTATGTCAGTACAACCAATACAAAACAGTTGTACTGAAGAGAAATAAACAATATTGCATCAGTTGTAAAAATTATGAATAAAAATTAAAACTTATTTATAGTAAGAATGAGTTTATAATTTTTTTTTCCCATTTCTTTGAATGGTTGATTTCCCATTTCGTATAACATAGTTGTATTGAAGGGAAAGAAGCAATGCTGTATCGGTTGTAAAAACTATGAATAAAAATTTAAAAACTATATGTAGAAAGAATTAGTTTTAAATTTTTTACTTTTTCTAATTCCTTTGTATGATTGATTTATCAGTTGTGCAACCATATTGTATTGAAGGGAAATAAACAATGTTGTATCGTTTGTAAAACTATGAATAAAAATTTAAAAATTATATGTAGAAAGAATTTGTTTTAATTTTTTCTTTTTCTTATTGCTTTGAATGGTTGATTTATCTGACATGCAACCCTGTTGTATTGGTTGCACCGATTTACCTTAGTATAACCAATAAAACACGGCTACAATGAAGGGAAATAAGCAATGTTGTATCGGTTGTAAAAATTTTGAATAAAAATTCTAAAGATGTATGTAGAAAGAATGAGTTTTTAATTTTTTTTTTCTCATTCCTAAGAATTGTTGAATTATCGCTCGTATAGCCATATTATATTGGTTGTACCGATTTATTTTAGCACAATGTATACAACACGGAAGTGCTTAAGAGAAATAAGTAATGTTGTATCGTTTTTAAAAATTTTGTATAATAATAAAAAAAATTGTATGTAGAAAGATGAGCTTTTTAATTTTTGTTTTTTCTTGTTTTTTTGAATTGTTGATTTATCCCTTGTACAGCCATGTTATATTGGTTGCACTGTTTTATCTCAGCACAACCGATACAATAAATTTGTGTTAAAGGGAAATACACAATGTTGTATTAGTCGTAAAAATTCTAAATAAAAAAATTGCATGTAAAAAGAATGAATTGAAATTTTTGTTTTTTCTTATTCCTAGAAATGAATGATTTGTACCTTGTACAACCATATTGTATTGGTAGATAAATCAGTGCAATTGATACAACACAATTGTAATGAAGGGAAATAAACAATGTTGTTTCTGCTCCAATGATTATTTTTTTCTTGAAATTTTTGGACCTTGTGTCAGGTTTGACAAGTAGTAATGCCAATCAAAAGAATCATGAACCAGTTACAAAAAAATTTGTTGGCTTGACTGTTCACAATAAGAAGTATATGATATGTACTGCTATTGCGCCCAGTCTTACGGATTTAGTGTACGGAATGATCATGTTTGTTACTAGCCAATTTTGAGGAATATAAAATCAAAGAACTTTGTGTGCTCAAAGGTTGATTTTAAGAAATATCCCAATCTAGACAATGGGGTGAAGTTCCATAAATAAAACACTAGGATTGGTTGTCAGTGAATGACTAGATTTGTCATTGAATATGAAGGTAAATGAACTGTGAATAAACTTATAGAGAACCACAAACATTCATTAGTCATGCCAACTGATCAATATTTGTTGAGATCACACCCGAGAATCAGCAAAGAGAAAGCAGTTGTGTTGCAATCGATGAAACTAACAAGAATTAGAGCCATTAATGCATTCTGATATCTTGTTGAGGAGGTAGGAAAAATAGATAAGAATTGTGTAGTTTGCATATGAATCCTCCTTGAGTTCATTGCAAAGTGCGATGAAAATAATTAATTTCCTTTTGTAAGTTTCTTTTGGAGATTAAAAATGTTCAAACCATTATGGCCCTATATAGATCATCGGGCTGGCGTATAAGTGGGAAGTGTTGGGGATCAGGGCGATGATGTGAAAGGCATCTAGTGTTAATAAAACTGGATAGTTGAATAGTACTTCAACTAACTCGATGACTTTGTGAGGGTGCAAGATAGACACTACTATATGCCAACATTTGTCGATAAGCTACCCTCTTTGGAGTTACTTTTCACAGGTCCACTTGTCAGTCACCATGATTAGGCTAGGGGTTTTCTTCCTCTGATTGTCTTGCCGGTAGCCAGACTTTATAAGCACTGATGATTGATGGTTGGCTATGGAATTTCCTTGGAATTTTCAGGGCAACAAGTCTTGAGTTTGAGCCCACCCCTTGCTTAAACTCTTATAACCAGCTCCGATCTTTCATATATTGTTATTTCATATTACATATGAAATATATAATTACATATCTTTCCTTAAATATCATTAGTTGCGACAAGTACATACTACTAATTTTTTTATTGCATTTTCTCTTTTACTGCACTTTACTATATATATTTTGTTTATACATGAAAAGTTATTATTTTGTTACTTACTATGCTTCCCGCTTGTGTAACGACACGTACCCTAAAGTAGAAAACTGTTGACCTTACTTTTGGTTGAGGTTTAGTCTTTCCTCTTTAGTAGCCTAAGGTCAAGCCATAGGACATTCCTATTGACTATTCTTAAAAAACTAGACATGGAACCCTCACCATTAGAAATTCTACACTCTTCTTTAATCAATTTGAAGTTCTACATATTGGTGCTAACCTCTAGCACTTTATAGGTGGGGTCATAATGGGGGAGCTCAAGGAGAGTCACCCTAAGGACTGTTGGACCTTAAGGTTGACCCTGGGTGTTGGTCTAGGGCAAAGGCACTCACTTGCAATCACTTACACTCACAATCACTCACAACCCTAAAACTTCTAGGCTTTGGTCCCTTGATACTTTTGAGAGACTCATGTAGGTGGTTCCCTAAACCCACTAGCCCTAGGTTAGGCTTTGGCTAAGATCACTTCATAGAGGACCCAAAATGGGGTTTCCATTGGTCCATGGCTTATTGATGGTGGTTGGCATTCCAACTCTCCCAAAACACCCAAACTACTCAAAATCACCAAAATTGGCCAAATTACCAAAATACCCCTCCTTACCCCAAAATTCTAAAAACTCCAAAAACAATCTGAAAAATTCCCAAAACCTCCCAAATATTCTTAATTTCAATTTTCTAAACTATCACATGACCTAATTTGGCCAATTTGACCATCTTTGATCAAAACCCCCAAATTGCCCTTTAAAGGCCCATATTTTCCCCAAATTACCTCAAATGTCTATCCAATTGGTATCAATTTACCCCAATTTTGATTCTAAAATTAAATTAACCCTTGATGTGACCAATCTAGACCAAATTCAAGCTCAATTGGTCCATGATTTGAACCAAATTTTGAGCTAAACCAAAAACCCAATTTTGGCCCAATGACTTGGTTCCACCAAATTGAACCCATGATCCACTCAACTGGCCACAATTTTTGTTGAAAAAACCTTCATAACATCCCCATACATAAAACTTGACCTTCAATTGGCCTTATTGAGGCCTCAATTTCATTTGATTTCAACCTAAGTCCAGAAAGCCCCAAATTTACCCTAAATTGACCATGTCTCAAAATCTTACAAAATTGAGGGCCTTAACCCCAAAATTTTCACTCTATCCCTTCATGAAAATCTTCACAACATCTCCCTTGATCATGTGCATCATTCAATTTCGACTTAGCCCAAGGCTAGCCCAACCTAGACCCATGTCTAACCAAACATTCCCAAATTGGCCAAATTTAAAAAATCCCTCAAATTGACCTACAATTAAACTCAAAATCACTTCAACCCTTCACCAAAAATTATCATAACAATCATATACATAATGTCGATCAATAAATTGGGTCAATTGACATGTGTAACATAGCCTAAATTGAAGCTTTGATCACTTGGACCCACATTAAACCCATGCATTAAAGATGGTCTAACTACCCCAAAGTCATCAAATTAAGTCCACCTCAGCCATTGGTTAGATTCTAAGACTGAGCCAAAACCCATTTAACACAAGCTAGAAGAGCCATGAACCAAAATTCTCGCAAATTAAGGGATCTTATTTCCAAAAATATACATTCTTAAGATACCCTTACCAAAACTAAACCCCATTGCATTAAATTTCTTTGATAGATTCCCCTGGATGCTCTGAGCACCTAGCGACCTCCCCCTGCTATGGCCAGTAGGCCTAGTCACCGGTGAATCTCAAAATCGAGAACCAACCTCATGGAACTTCACCTAAATCAAACCTAGAGGCCAGCTCAGCCAAATTAAGTTGTACAGCTCATCTGCCCTCCACCTAAGCATCACAATGCTCCCCCTAATTGGCCATGATAGCCACCCCTTAGCCATTTTTATAAAAAGCACCTCCCACAACCATGGGAATAAGTACTAAAAATTTCTTAGAGAGACCTCTCCAAATTGACCACAGAGCTACCCTAAGATCTCCTCAGTGCATTCCAACTATTTTTCCTCACCAATTTTCACTATCGGAGTTCAATTTTGTGCTCAAAATCTTACTGAAAACTAGGACAGAGCCCATACATCTCCGCAGTCCACCAAACTCAAATTAACTTCACCCACACCTTCACAATAGTGAAAGAAGCTTAAGTCCATCGAATTCCCCTCTCACAGAGCCTCTACCATAACTCTAGACCAACACCTAAATCTGATCGTGATCGAAATCATACCTAGGCCTTACACCAAGACCAGAGACTCTATCCCTAGCCTCTTTGGATCACAATGAACATGCCAAGATTCTCTGATCAAAGCTTCACTTCTTAGAGAAAAGGTATAAAACTTCTCTTCCTCCAGAGGCTATTTGAACTCTCCATTTGTTTTTAGTTGATTTCATGGCATCATAACCATATAGATATGTTTCTCTATTCTAGACAAGAATTTTAAATGAAAATTCATCCAATTTAGTTAAGAAATGAGAGAGATCTTGAGGATAGAAGATGGAAGGTTCTTGGGCTAGGCTATCAGGGACGATGACGGAGCATCATTTGATCAAACGTGTATCGTATAGACGGTTGAGATGATGTCGTGCAGTGCTTCTTAACATAAACTACAGGTCGAGTAAGCGCTGAGGTGGGCAGCGACATTGAATAGGAGCATGCCACGTGGAGCTTCGGAGCAGCCGTAGGTTGATGTGGCGCCGCGCGTTTAAATAGATAAAAAAGGATTTAAAAAATCAAAAGATTGTTCCTAGCTTCTAAAATTCATATCTTTGTGTAGAAAAATCTAAAAATAAAAATAAAAATATCATATTGCTCAGTGAATAGAGGAGAATAATGTGGAAATAATTTTAAGTCCATGTGATGCATATTTTATTTTTAATTAATTAATCACTTATTTGAATGTTTTAATTCTCCATGCATATAGGCATATCACTATTGCTTGAAATTTTAGCATGTTGTTGCTTCTATCTTAGGGAACCTTTCTTGATTTTTCCAAAGTCAAAGGAGGTCCCTAGATAGAGAATCATATTTTTCAAGTTTATGTGCATTATTTACATAAAAAAATCATGGAAATTAGCATGTTTCTTAGAAAAATCCAAGAAAATTTTAGAAGGTTAATGATGATCAGAGAGCCTTTAAGAAAATTTCTTATGAGCCAAGTCATTCAAAATACACCTAATCTTCACAAATCCTAAATCACTGAGATAATTAATTTTGAAAAATGCAAACAACAAAATGACTTCATTTTTTATCTCCACTGTTGTTTAGGATCCAGAGAACTCACCTTAAAAATTTCAAAGCATCCTAAGTTCAAGTTGATTTTTAAAGATAAATAACACTTTTGGCACTAAAATGATTTTAAAAAAAATCAAAATATAACTTGAAAAATTATAAAACTGAGTTTTTTGAGTTCCCTGTGATCAGGGGTATTTTCTTAAAATAAAATGAAGTTTGAAATGAAAACTTGATTTTTAACCTATTTTAAATATTTAAAAAATTAAAAATCCATAAAAAATATGTAATTTTGGAAATTTAGCCTTAATTTTGGAAATTATGATCAGGGGGGCAAATGTGTAATTTTGGAAATTTAGCCTTAATTAACATTTAGACTTAATTCAATGACGGAAATGGGCAACCTCGGATCTTAAGTTGATGTTTGAAACATAAGGGGTTAATTGGTAGAAGCCAACCTCACTTTCTTAATTGAAAAGATAAGTTAATAGATTTCTAAATTACAAAAATTTGGAAGTTTACTAAAATAAAATGAACCTAAGACTTAAGGGTTTGATTTTTGGAGTCAGTAATTAATCAAATTAATACCTCTATTTTAATTTTCAAATAAAATTCAAATCACGATTTATGACCACCTAAAGCTTAACCTTTTCAAAACTAATTAAGACACCCACCTAGGTCTTAAGGGCTTAGTATTGACTTAGGATAAATCAAGATTGATTAAATGAGGATTAGAAAACAAACTCAATTAAAATTAAGACATTTTACAAACACTACAAGCCCAATTAGGACCAAAAAAAATTTGTCTCAGTGTTCCAATAACTCTAACTTGCCTCTTTAAGGGTCTTCACCCACATAATCTTCAAAACTAAATTACAGATGATAATTACCTTACTCTTAGGGACAATTGAGACATCAATATTCATTGAGAATTAGGGTGTTTATAGGATGAATTATTAAGCAACATAATAAGTTTAAAAGAACTCAAAACTTTTCACCAGGTAATAAGAGGGAAGCACGAACCTGCTTCTTCCTCTTAACCTGTTGGATGCATCGGAGATCTACTAAACGTAATATATTTTTCTTGGCAACATCATCCTTAATAAAACTCCTAAGGACACACCAAGATATGACCTAAGGCTAGGTAGGTCGTCAAAATTTTACTTCTCTGCTTCATATAAACTGCCTTAACATACCTCTTGAGTTTCAGGTGGTGGAATGAGAAGACTCGCCTGGTACGCTTTTACAATTTTTAACCTTGTCTTTCTTGTACTTTCATACTATACCTTTATTCTTGAAACCCTAAACCCTAAATATGAATTCCGATACAAACCCTAATCCCTTAACAACACAACTCAAGATTTGTGAAATGGAGATTTGAATTGGTGAAGCAATGAAAATGTTTAAGAAATTGTGATGATCTTTTCACTTTGATATTAATTTACTTTCAATCTGCCAATTGATTTGTTAAAATATGTTGAGTTTTAAAACTAAAGTGAAGATTACATCCAAGATTCAGGGAGGTCTAAGCCTTTCAAAGTTGGGTGCAAATAAATAGGGAAATAATATTATGAGGCGTAGAATTGAAGACTTTAGAGTGACAGACTAAAATCCCCAATTCGGTCCTATCGTTTGGGTGTTGAAGTGTAGATGTTAGCCCTCAGGCGAGGGGAATGTGGGAGCTCCGAAGTGAGAGCCTGTATCATCGCAGCCTAGTCGCAGATTCAGTAAACAAGCGGAGGATTAGTCAATGTTCCTTATGCTTGGATCAAATGGTAAGAAATAGGTATGCTCCTATTTGACACGATATAATTTGAACTAATTCACTTTATTCATTCACTATAAATTCTTGATAAGGAGAAGGATGCTTTCTTATAGATTGAATATCACATTTAAACCTTCATTAGTATCATTAGTTATTTGATAGTTATTAAAATTACATATTTATTTCAATCGTCTATTAGTGATAGATAACCAACTTGAACTTTGTTGTTGTGATTAAAGTATGGCTTTTTCTTAAATCTTAGTTCGTAACTCTAAACTTACTCCCTGTGGGATCGATATCTAGGACTCCATTAGAGCCATATATTACTTGAGTGATACGTATACTTGTGTTGATAAGTGAGACTTTACAATTATTGAGTATTTATTACTTTCATATTTATCTTATACTTTAAAGCATATATAATGTCGCGATCAAGTTTTTGGCGACGTTGCCGTGGAGTGAGTGAGTAAAATCACAGAGTAATGGACAAATTAGAATTATTAGAAAATTTTTACTTAAATTGCAACTTATTTTTATATTTTATATTATTGTGTACTGATTTTAAATTGTATGCGTAAATTTGGACCTGAAAATCTTATATCCTATGATTCGGAATTAGAATGCACTGTTAGAAAGATTAGAAGACTAAGAAGAGAACCTACAAATTTGGATACAATGGAAAACAACATGAACAATCAAGGAATAGAGAATGAACAACAACCTAGAACCCTACGAGATTATGCAAATCCTACAGCAGATGAATTTCACTTATCTATCCAAAATCCGGATGTAGCTGCTAATTCATTTGAGCTTAAACCTGCTCTTATCCAAATTGTACAAAATAATCAATTCGGAGGTACACCAAATGAAGATCCTAACTTACACCTCGCTAGTTTTTTAAGATTGTGTGCTACTTTTAAATATGACAGAGTCTCAAACAATGCTCTTAGACTTAGACTTTTTCCTTTTTCACTGAGAGATAAGGCTAAGATGTGGTTAAATTCATTAGCACCAGGATCTATTAGAACTTAGGGAGAACTTTCACATAAATTTCTATCCAAATATTTCCCTCCATCCAAAACTGCTAAACTTAAAAATGACATAACATCTTCCTGTCAGATTGATGGATGATCAATATATGAAGCTTGAGAGAGATTTAAGGATATTCTTAGGAAATGCCCTCATCATTCATTAACATATTGATTGATAATTCAAACTTTTTATAATGGATTAGTGGGATCTCTTAGATCGATTATACATGTTGCGACTAGTGGTTCGTTAATTTCAAAACCTTTTGATGAGACTTATTCATTAATAGAAGAGATGTCTACCAACAATTTTCAATGGCCCTCTGAATGGGTAAATCCTAAAAGAGTAGCTAGTATCCAGGTTGGAAGAATCGTCCAAATTTTAATTGGAATAACAATTCTTCTACAAATTAACAATGGGCAAACAACCTAGTGAACCCATTAGGAAATTCATCCAACCAAGGAAATGTTAATTATACACCTTCTTATCCTCCAAGATTTAACATCAACATTCAAATTAAAGAAAAGAAGTTGTCTATGGAAGAGTTGATATTAGACATGGGTCAACAATTGCAGAATCAAGAAAATCAATTACAAATTCAAGGAAATCAATTGCAAAATCAAGGAACTGCTATTAAGAATATTGAAAACCAATTGGAACATATCGCTACTGTGCTTAGTAACCAAACATTAGGAACTTTTCCTAGTACTGTGATCAAAGAAAAGTACAAATCAAAGCGATACAATTACGAAGTGGAAAAGAATTTGAGACAAGGGCTCAAGAAGAAACGGAAACTGAAAAAGAGAAGGTGGATAATGACAAAGAAAAGGATCATGAGTACCCAAATTCAGAGTATCCATTTACACCAATGAAAATTTCTGTAGAGAAACCTCCACCATCGTTTCCTCAAAGATTGAAGCAACACAAACAGAATAAAAAATTTTCCAAATTTTAAGAAATTATAAAAAAAATTAACGGTAAATATTCCCTTCGTAGAAGCTTTAGAGCAAAAGCCCAATTATGTGAAATTTATGAAAGATATTCTGAATAAGAAAAGGAAGTTCATGGATAACGAACTTGTTGCAGTTATCGAAGAGTGTAGTGCAATTATTCAGAAAAAGCTTCATGAAAAATTAAAAGATCCTGGCAGTTTCACTATACCATGTGCTATTGGTGAAAAAATTTTATGGAAGAGCTTTATGTGATTTGGGGGCCGACATTAATCTTATGCCTCTATCAATTTTTTAAAGATCAGGACTAGAAGAAGTCTCACCTACTGTTGTAACTCTACAGTTAGCCAATCGTTCAGTTACATATCCTAAGGGAGTTAAAGAAGATTTGTTAGTAAAAGTTGATGAATTTATCTTTCCTGTGAATTTCATTATTTTAGATATGGAGGAAGATAAAGAAATACCTATCATTTTAGAGAAACCATTTTTAGCTACTGGAAAAGCTATGATAGATAGATGTTCAAAAGGAGAATTAATTATGAGAGTTATTGATCAAGAAGTGACTTTGAACATTGCGAAATCTATGAAATACTCTGCTGTTGAAAGAGATAATGAATGTTTTCGCATGAATATTAGTGAACATCTATTGAAAATACATTTCAAAGAACATTTTGAAGAGAAAGAAAAATTTGAAGAGAGTGATGAAATTATTCTGGACAAATTAGAAAATAAAGAATTATATTATGTTCAGGAAAGATTTAAGATGTTAGATATTACAGAAAATGCTGATAAGAATCTATTTCCGTCAATTGTAAAACCACCTGAACTTGAGTTGAAAGTATTACCTAGCCACTTGAAGTATGTGATTTTCGGAGACTCATCTACATTACCAGTTATGTAAAATTTTGGTTATCATGAAATTCCTATTGCTCCTAAGGATCAATAAAAGACAACATTTACTAGTCCTTTAGGAACTTTTGTTTTTAAAGAATGTCTTTCAGATTATGTAATGCACCTGCAACATTCCAAAGATGTATGATTTCTTTATATTTGGAGCATCATTTGACGCATGCTTAAATTATCTTGAAAAAGTTTTGGAGTTATGCGAAAGAACTAATTTAGTTCTAAATTTGGAGAAATGTCAATTTATGGTTGTAGGAGGAATTGTAGTAGGGCATAATTTTCGGAAGATGGTATGTAAGCAGACCCTGAAAAAAATCAAGTAATATCTAAAATAACACCTCCTAGTAATGTAAGAGAGGTTAGGAGTTTTCTTGGACATGTTGGATTTTACAGGCGTTTTATTAAAGATTTTTCAAAAATTACCAAACCTCTATGCCAACTTTTAGAAAAGGACAAGAAATTTTAATTTACTGAAAGCTGTTTAAATGCCTTAGAATTATTAAAGGAAAAATTAATCATAGCCTCTATTATAGTTTTACCTAACAAGGAGAAACCATTTGAATTGATGTGTGATGCTAGTGATTATGCTATTGGAGCTGTCCTTGGAAAAAGATTTGAAAAGATTTTTAAAGTTATATACTACGCTAGTAGAACTCTTAATGATGCACAAATTAATGATACTGTTACTGAAAAAGAGTTACCGCCATTTTATATTTTTTAGATAAATTTAGATCTTATTTAATTGGAGCTAAATGTGTTGTACATACTGATCCCTCTGCTATTAAATATCTGATGCAAAAGAAGGATGCCAAACAAATGTTGATTAGATGGATACTTTTGATGCAAGAATTTGATCTTGTGCTTATTGATAGAAAGAGAACTGATAATCAAATTGCTGATCATTTGTTAAGATTAAAAAATTATGAAATATCTGACACTGATAATGAAATTACAGATAGTTTCCCTGATGAACAACTTTACAATATTAATGAGTGGAAAATACCATGGTATGTTGATATTGTTAAATATATTGTAAGTGATATTTTGCCACCAATGCTGACATTGCAACAAAAAAGGAAATTCATTCATGATGCAAAAGCATATTTTTGGGATGAGCCTTATTTATATAGACAATGTAAAGATCATATTATGAGGAGATGTGTACCTTATGATGAAACTAAGCTGATCATTCAGAAATGTCATGATTTTGAATTTGGAGGACATTTTGGGATTGATAAAACTGCTTATAAAATTTTACAAGCTCGATTTTGTTGGCCTACTATCTTTAGAGATGTTTATAGATACATAAAAACTTGTGATTGATGTCAACGAGTAAGAAAAAAATCTAGAAGAAATGAAATGCCTCTTAATTTCATGTTAGAAGTTGAGATCTTTGATGTTTGGTGATTAGATTTTATGGGACCATTTATGCCTTCATTTGGGAACTTATATATATTAATTACAGTGGACTACGTTTCTAAGTGGATCAAAGCACAAGTTTACCTCATTGTGACACTAAAAGTGTTTCAAGAATTTTAATGAAAAATATTTTCACTAGATACAGAATGCCTAGAATGATTATCACAGATGGAGGATCCAATTTTAGGAATAAATACATTCAGAGATTGACAGAAAAGTTTAAAATTATTCATCAAATCTCTACGGCCTATCATCCTCAAACCAGTGGGTTAGCTGAAGTTTCTAATAGAGAGATTAAACAAATACTTGAAAAGACTGTAAACCCTAGTGGAGTAGATTGATCCACTAGATTGGATACGGTATTATGGGCTTACAGGACTACTTATAAAACTTCTATTGGAATGACTCCTTACAAACTGATTTTTTGGAAAGACTTGTCACTTACCAGTAGAATTGGAGCATAAAGCATATTGGGCGATTAAAGAATTCAATTATAATTTAAAATATGCTTGTCAGAAGAGATTGTTACAATTAAATGAATTGGAAGAATTAAGAAATGAGTGATATGATAACGATAGAATTTGTGAGGAGAAACTAAAGTTATGGCATGATCGGAAGATTAACCAAAAGAACTTTAAACTAGGATAAAAAGTTTTTCTTTACAACACTAGACTGAAGTTATTTCTTGGGAAATTGAAGTCTTGTTGGTTAGGACCCTTTAATGTGACTCAAGTTTATACTTACGGAGCTCTTGAAATTTAAGATCAAAAAATTGGAAATAGATTTAAAGTAAATGGATACAGATTAAAATAGTGTTTTGAGGGTAAACGACCAAATTTTAAAGAGATTTTAATGATCAGTCAACCTGAAAGATACCTGAATAGGTCGGGCTGACGACGTTAAACAAAGCATTTTATGGGAGGCAACCCATATTTATCTTTACTTTTATCGTGATTATAATAGTTTTTATTTAAAATTATCGGTAGTTTGTGGTAGTATCGTCATTAAAATTGGATCTATGATGAAAAATTAGAACGCATTCGGACCAGAGCGAAACTATGAAAATTTTTCCTTGGGCGCTGACGACAGGTTTTTCCTGAGTGTCCAGACAAAATTAATACAGAGGCTCGTCGGCGGCGCCCTCGAGCCCGCCCATGGCGAAACTGGCAAAATGGCAGTTACTTGTGTTCAAATGGCAGTTTTTGGTGGTTTTTGGGCTGTAATTGTCCTTGTAAACTCTGAAATTCAATTTCTAGTTCATATTTTCCTCCCAAAATGAAGTGAAACTACACCAATTTCATTGCTATGGCGCTCAATTCCTCTAATAATCCCAGGATGTGAGTTTTCAATCGGTGAAAGTTTATTAGTGTGGAAGCGCAGCGAATATTCAACAAGTTACTGACGAAGAAAAGATTGATCAAAGAACGAGGATTCGTAAATTGCGCATTGAATAATCCCACGACGGTAATTGAAGAAACGATAGTGCGACAAAGATGGGAAGTGTTGTGCTACACTACCTCCACCGTGGTGGTTCCTGTGGTAAAAAAAATTTATGAAAATTTACATGGAATCAACCAGGGAGTTGTTTATGTGCAAGGAAGTTGGATCACTTTCACTCCTGCACGGATAAACAAATTATACATGATAAAAAATGTTCTTGTATTCCACTATTCCAATTTCGTCCCTATGAGAAACCAGATGAAGAAAATTTTTTAATATTTAATAGATGAAACTGATGACTTAGAAACAAGAGAAAACAGGTGTGTTAGTTTTTCTGCGACACTCCTAAATCCCACTTCAAAACATTGGCACTTTTTCATTTCTGCGAAACTGTTATCGACAATGAAGATCGGTAAAGTTTCTAAAGAAAGTGCTATTTTGAATTACTGCCTCCAAAGGGGACTGCCGGTCGACATTGGATCAATAATTGTGAAGTCGGTGTCTTACCTAGATTTACATTACTACCTGTCTATCTATCTATGTAATTTGATTTGATATTTGTATTCGCTTCGCTTTAGAATTATGCTTTTAGATCTCTGTATAGTTGAGACTAAGCATAGGATGTTTTGTTTTCTGCGTTTTGAGTGTTGTGGTTTGGATTACGACGCTGAATTAATGTATTGAGGTTAAGAAAATACCAAACTTAGGTGTGTTATGTAACATATATTGTACCCCTTGGAATTTATATATAAATGTGAAGTTTTGTGTTGTGAAAGTTTTTATGTACTAAATACATCATTTAGTCACTTAAAATTATGTCTATAATTATTAAGCAGATGACGTTTAGGCTTGGAATTGATCGAAATTGTGAAAATCCAGAATTTGGACAAAATTAATAGAGCCTGCCGACAGCGCCCTCGACGCCGCCGATGGCGGATTTTTCCCGAGACTTAGGATTTAAATTCCATAAGAGCGCGCCGACGGGGCCATCAACCCCGCCAACAGTGAGCTCATGAAAAAACACCTTTAACCATGATTTTGACCAGTCAACCGCCACTATTCATCATCCCCTGCCTCCTTAAAATGCCATTTTGAACTTGGGCTTGAATGATCTTGGATTGGGAGGTGATTTCAAGGCTTTTTGACACTGGATTTGATCATCTCTAGGTAAGAGCTTCACTCCAAACTAAAAATAATTTGATTTTCATCATGAATTTCTTCCACATTGAGGAGATCCAAAAAATTGGAGAATGTGAAGAAAATTTGGGAAGAAATTCATGGATCTTAGTGTTGAACTCTTAGAACTACTATTGGAAGCCATGATTTGCATATGTGAAGTAATTTTTGATAATTTTCTAAAATTTGATTAGATTGAAATGGTTCCACCTCAAAAGAGATAGGTTGAGTTCGACCAGTCTCGCTTCGTCAATGCGTTGGCTCAAACAAAACTTCAATATTTAAAGGAAAGAAGTGTATACAAGATTGAGTTTTTGAAAGTCTGGGAGGAGAAATTGAACGAGTTATTGCCGAGCGGAGGTGGGAAAACTTTTGCTACACCACCAATAAAGCTTATGCAAATGTTGTGAAGGAGTTCTACGCCAATGTAATTTATTCTGAAGACGAAAACGTTGAAGTGCGTGGATTTTCTATTGAGTTTACTGCCGCCCAAAACAACACTTTTTACGAAGTCCCAGACTCTTATAACTGCCAATATGAATCCTTCAGTACGATGTAAGGCCCCCTGAATGATGTGATCAACTTTCTCACTAATGGGAAAGTAACATGGAAGATAAAGCAGCAAGAACGGGTAAATTTTTCTGCTTCCATGTTGAATGCCACCTCTAAGGCGTGACACTATTTCATTTGCTCTACTCTGTTATCGGCCTATCACCATAGTGAGGTAACTAGAGATAGAGCTATTATGAATATCTGTATTCAGAATAATAGAAATATAAAAGTAGGGAGAATAATTTTAAAGAATATATTGACTACGGCAAGGAGTGAGACAAGTGGAGGTCTAGGACATCCTGGACTTATTTATGCAATTTGCAAATTTTCTGGAGTGGAAATTGGAGATGAAGAATTGGTTTACCCAATGAAACCCATTAGTTAGGCTAATTTAAAAATTTATGAATCCCATGAGAAATGGAGAACTGGGAGTAGAAGTCAAGAACCTTCTACTAGTAGAGATGTCCCCTCTACAATTTATGACCTTCTACCTTCTAATTCCCCTACCCTCTCTGATTTGATGAATTAGTTGACCTTGCAGCGGAAGAGCATAGAATTAATAAATGAAAGGATTGGAGGTTTAGAATGTCGACATGATTATGATAGTGAGTACCTTCAAAGGCATTCAAATTTTGAAGTAGCTTATTACGAAGCTCAAGCCCGACATTACAGAGGTGAGCCTAATGTTACTTTCCCTAAGTGCCCCTGATATACTCAGTATCAGCCCGATTCACCTGTTGATCAAGGAGATGAAAACATAGTTTTGGATTTTGATATTTGATAGAATTGATGTACTTGTACTTGTACTTTTATTTCTGTAATCTTTTGTAATAGAAATAGATGTTTATGTGTATTTGGACTTTCATATTTAGTATTACGTTGTACTTGGATAATTTTAATTTTTGTTATAAAGTTAATGTTATAGTTAAATGTGCATGTGTAGTTTAATAGATGTTGAGTAGTATTGTGAATTGTAATGTAATGTGATTTTTATTTTCGCATCTTAATTGTAATTGTCTTGTTCAGTATTGTGTTTGTGTTAGGAAATGTTGTGCTTGTTTAATGTTTTATTTTTATACTTATTTCAAAATTTCATTACCCAAAAATTCCTCTAATGATTTATATGTGTAGAAAGCTCCTAATATTATAGACCAAGTGAAGTAGAAATGTTGAGAAGGCCTGCAAAAATTTTAGAATGATGAAAATGCTTAAAATACTGAGGTATGATTTATATTTAAAGTTTTTCTTTTCACCTATTTTATTTTATATTGAAAAATCTAAGTTTGGGGGAGGGAAGAAAAAAATTAACTATTAGATGTCCTCTATTTAATTATTTTCAAAAATTATTTATATCATTTTATGTAGTGAATTTAATTCAGGTAACTATATTTTTTGTAGCTATTTAAATATTATAGTAGATTTAAAGAAATATTTTTGTAATGCAAATTAATTTTGTAACTTAAAGATATTTAGTATAAAAGAATAAGATTATAGTTAACTATTTAAAGTAAAGGAAATAATGTTTTGAAGTATTAAGAAACTGGAAATTCATTTGAGAAGAAAAGATTGGGGCTCAATGATATAAAAACTATGAAATTTTTATAAGGTAAAGGAATGCTTTGAGTTTCAAATTCAGGGAAAGAAAAGTGAAGTTCAAAATCATTAAAGGCTATCTAAAAATAGTAATCCTCACTTGAAAAAAAAGAAATGATTGAAAACAATCCCTGAAAAGAAAAGAAAAATTTATAGGATTGAAATCAATCTAAATGAAAAAAAGAAAAGAAAGAAAGAAAAAACTATTATGGAAGTGAGGAGAAGCTTGAGAATATGCCTAATAAAAAATTGGCTTCATTGGACCTACCTAAAGGGAAAACCTAAATACATTTCTGAACTTATACTTATGGAATAGATCTTTTACTAGTAGTATTCCCATGAGGTTCTTATCATTTGAATATTCTAAGTGACTTAATATTTCAACATATAGTCATTCTTGAAATGAATAGAAGACTAGAACTCTTAAACTTGATGTTTAGATAATCTTGTGGCTACAGAGTTAATTCAATTACTTAAATTTTTTTCTAAAAATCTCACTATAATATTTATTTAAATCAAACTTATAGTATTTCTGAATAAAAAGTTTACTATAGTAGATCATAACTTTTATATAGTACTAAAATTACTTGAGGAGAAGTAATAGTTAGATTTGGTGGATTTTGACCAGAGGAAAATATGTTGAGATTTTCATAACTATTTTATACTATTTTTTATGACATTGCACTTTAAAGAAAGGTATTTTTGATGTTTTGTTGGAGGAATGATGAATTAGGGTTATTAGAGCAAAAAGAAGCAAAAAGGAGCGAATTTGGAGCGAAAATGACCAAAATGTGTAGAATTGAACTAGGGCGCCGACGACCTCATCGACCCCATTGACGGCGAGATTTTCTCGAGACTCCAGAATTAATTCATTAAGAACCTCCGCTGAAGGTGTCCTTGAGGCCATCGACAGAGAGCTCAATGGTTATGCCCAATAAGGCTTTGTATAAGGACAAATTTTGGAGGGATTCTTAGGCAAGTCTTGGGAAAGCTCATCCACAACTTTAAAAGACTATTTTGACCGAAAGTTAAAGAGGGGGGAGAGCCTGGAGAGGCTAGAGAGAGTTTCTGGAGGTTAGAAAGGTTTCAATAGTGTGTAAAATTGTGAGGAATTCTTTGAGAGATTGTAAGAGTAGAGGGAAAGTGAGACATTTCTTCCTCCTTGCTGTTTCGAAGAGGAATTTTGTGTGATGTAAAGAAAGGAAGAGATTCAGGGGAACTTTGAGGAGTGATCTTTGGGAGAATTAGAGATAAGTTATTATTTGTTGTACTTTGTATGACTTTGATTTTAAATATGAATTTCGAGTTGTGTTGTGTTTTCCCCATGAGATCTGAGCAGTTTTCTCTGTCTTTCTCCATGTCTCGAGATTTGTGAAATAGTGATTTAAATTGGTGAAACCATGAAAATATTTAAGAAATTGTGATGATCTTTTCACTTCTATTTTAATTTACTTTCAATCTCGCCAATTGATTTATTAAAATATGTTGATTTTTACAACAAAAGTGAAGATTACATCCAAGATTCAGGGAGGTCAAAGCCCTTGGAAGTTGGGTGCAAATAAATAGGGAAATAATATTATCGGGCGTAGAATTGGAGATTTTAGAGTGACAGACTAAAATCCCTAATTCGGTCCTATCGTTTGGGTGCTGAAGTGTAGATGTGAGTCCTAAGGTGAGGGGAATGTGGGAGATCCTAAGTGAGAGCTGGTATCCTCTAAGCCTAGCCGCAAATTCAGAAAATAAGCGTAGGATTACTCAATGTTTTTTATGCCTGGACCAAAGGGTAAAGAATAGGTATGCTCCTATTTGGCACAATATAATTTGAACTAATTCACTTTATCCATTTACTCTAATTTCTTGACAAGGAGAATGATGCTTTCTTATATATTGAATATCAAATTTAAACCTTCATTAATTTCATTAGTTATTTGATAGTTATTAAAATTACATATTTATTTCAATTGCCTTGTCGGCGCAATTTCGGGGGTTTGAGGGGAGTTGCTCGTAAGAAGCTGTCGGTCACTAGAATCGAAATATCATCGCCCGCTTCGGAAGGACGTTGAAGTATGAAATCAAACTGACCCTATATTTTTCATAGTTTAAAATGAAAGAGAATTGTACCTCAAATCTTGTATCTATCCCGATGGATAAACACAAGACTTGAGGATGAGGCTCGATCAAATAAACTAAGGAAAGTATGACATCCGTTTGGTCTGCAAAACCTTTGTATTTGCCGACAAGTTCCCCTATTTAATATAAAGGATTAAATAGGATTTATATTAAGCTAGTTTCGGACAAGCTTCCTATAAGAGCAAACCTCTATAGTTAATTACATCTTAAATGACCAAAGTCACCTAAGAAGACTCTCGATAAAAATCAAGAAATTTTATCTTCAAGGAAATTCAAAGCGTAGGACTCTTCAACGAAATCGAACGTAGAGGTGTGAAAGGGGATTGGTTCAAATTTGGAACATTTTATTGTAGGTCCAAACGAGAAAGAACTAAGGGATGCCATAGATCCAGAGGAGAACCTTGGTGATGTCCCAAGTTATCCTAATGTTTGGCTTCAATTTTGAGGAGAAATATTTAGGTGTTTCATGCTGCCAATTTTATTAGTTAGGGCTTACATTCATGTGAAACGATCAAGGCTTATTAGTTAGGGCTTATGAGGATTTAGGTCGTGACAAACAACAACCTCAAAATCCTAAGACGAGTTAAGGCTTATAATATATAGAAGGGCTAAACAAAAGCCTAAAGATAAGCAAGCAAACTAAAAGTCCTATAACTTTGTTGTTTAAGTCTAAGGAAGGAAGATTGGTTTAGGTGGGGAAGACAGGTTTTGCTGTTAAAGATGGCAGTGTTGCCCACCATGCTAGCTCCTTGTTGTGACGAGTTTGAGTTTTCTAGTGTGTCAAGTTATAATGTCCAATCAAGTGGCCCTATGGTTGAAGTTCTTTAAATTTTATGAGGGCATATTAAAGTTGATTAAAGTGACACCGGTTAGGATCTTACGGTTCCCTCGTTCCGACACCACTATTTTCTATTGTATTCACTTAGTCCAAATGAACTTACTAAACTCAACTTAATGAGTTCCATAATTTCATTTAAATCGTGGGAAGCCTCGTTAGCAACTGCAGGTTACCTCCTCCGAGGGATTCCCTATCATCTGATAGAGACATCTTAATTTAGTTGAAGTTGTAGTTTTGTGTGATGTTTGTGATTAAATTTTGAGTTGTTTTATATTTTTAATGTTGTGGCGGTGAGTTTTATCTTGTTTATTTTTAATTTTGGTTTTGGATTATGGTTATGGTTAACATATAAGTTTTTGTAGGTAAAATCAAGCATGAAACATGTAAGGAAAACGTAGAAGAAAGATGGTACAATAAACTGTAAAAATGTACCTGACGAGTCTTCTCGTTCCACCTCCTGAAACTTAAAAATGCCTGTGAGGGCATTTATGAAGAGCAGGAAAAGTAGAGTTCTGATAATTTTCCTAACCCCATGTCATATCTTGGTGTGTCCTTAGAAGTTTAATTAAGGATGACTTTATCAAGCAAGATATATTATGTTTAGTAGATCTCCGAGATGTCCAACAGATCTAGAGAAAGAAGCAGATCCGTGCTACTTTCTCGCTCCCTGGTGGAAAATCCAAAGTTCTTTTTAAACTTTATATGTTGCTTAATAATTCATCCTATAAATACCCTTAATGCTCAGTGAATATTGAAGTCTCAATTATCCCTAAGAAAGGGGTAACTATGATTTAATTTGAAAATTATTTGAGTGAATTCCCTTGACGGGGAAGTTAGTGTAATTAGAACAGTTAGCAAAATTTTTAATCCTAATTGGGCTTAGTGGTGTTCCAAGGATGTTTGATTTAATTATATTTATTTCTCTAATCCTCATTTAGTCAATTTTGATTTAGCCTAAGTCGCCACTAAGCCCTTAAGGCCTAGGTGAGTGTCTTAATTAGTTTTGAAAAGGGTTAAACCTTAAGTGGTCATGATTCATGATTTGGATTTTATTTGAAAATCAAAATAGGAGTATTAAATTGATTAATTATTGACTTCAAAAGTCATACCCCTAAGTCTAAGATCATTTAATTTTAATAAACTTCCA
Organism: Phalaenopsis aphrodite; assembly: GCA_003013225.1. NCBI lineage: Eukaryota > Viridiplantae > Streptophyta > Magnoliopsida > Asparagales > Orchidaceae > Phalaenopsis > Phalaenopsis aphrodite. The sequence goes on from NEWO01001168.1 coordinate 48,170, forward strand.
AATTTTTAATGATTTAGAAATTTATTAACTTAATTAAGAAAGTGAGATTGGTTTCTTCCAATTGACCACTTGTGCTTCAAGCATCAAATAAATTGATTAAGATCAGAGGTTACCCATTCCCCTCCTTGACTTAAGCCTAAATATTAATTAAGGCTAAATTTCCAAAATTACACATTTGCCCATAAGCCTCTAACACCTCATAATTTGTCAAATTCAATTGAAATGACTTTAAAATTTTTATCCTACCTCATTCATGGGTCAATTAAGACATGAGAGGAGAAAATGTGATTTTTCAAAATTTAATTTGATTTATATAATTATTTTAATGCAAAAATAGGATTTTTCAAAGAAATTTCCTAACTTGGCCAAGGTTAATTCCAATTCCTTGAAATTCATATTGGATGTAGACCTAGACCAAGAAAACCTTTGAGGGTATTTAAATAAATAAGAAAAAGCCCTATTTATCTATTTAAACCGCGCGTGCTGACTAGATCCTAGGCAGCTCCGAAGGCATGCGTGGCGCGCTCTGATTGGACGCCGCCATCCACGTAGTTGTTGACTCAGCGCGCAGTTTATGTCCCGAAGCGTCGTTCGGATCAATCTCCTCTGTCCGTTTGATACACGCTCGATTGAACGGCTCCCCATCATCGTCTCCGACAGAATGATCTCATGACCGTCCACACTAAAACCCTAAGATCTTAGCCTAAACTTAACCAAATCACCTTAGTTTTAATTCTATGGACTCGTCTAAATGAGATGAACATAGCCATACGGCAATCATGCAATTAAATTAAGTCTAATTAAATGGAGAATCGAAATAGGCTCGGGATGAGGTGAGGTTTTATACCTTTGCTCTGAGAAGTGAAGCTTCAATCAAAGGGTTCAACACAGTCGTTGGGGTCCAAGGAGGCTAGGGATTGAGTCCCTAATCTTGGTGTAAGGCATATAAAGGATTTCAATCACGACTGAATTTGGGTGTTGGTCTAAAGCTATGATAGAGGCTCTTTGGGAGCGGGATTTTATGGGGTTTTAGCTTCTTTCACTATTGTGAAGGTGTGGGTGAATTTAATTTGAGTTTGGTGGACTGTAGGGTTGTGTTGGTTTCTGTCCTGGTTTCCGGCATGGTTTCATGCTCAAAATTGAGCTCTGACAATGGGAATTGGTGCGGGAAAATGGTTAGAATACACTAAGGGGATCTTAGGGAAGCTCTGTGTGAAGTTTGGAAAGGCCTCTCTAAGAAAATTTCAGCACACCTCCCATGACCGTGGGAGGTGTGTTCTTATAAAAATGGTCATGGGGTGGCTCTTAGGGCACAAGTTTGGGTGCATTGTGGTGCTTAGGTGGAGGGCAGAGGAGCTCTTCAATTTAATTTGGATTAGCTGGCCTCTATGTTTGATTTGGGTGAGGTGCCATGGGGGTGGCTCTCAGTTTTGAGCTTTTTCAGCTAGTAGGTTGGACGGTCGGCTAGGGGGAGGTGGCTAGGAGCTCAGGGAACCCAGAGGAATCCATCACAACAATTTAATGCAAATGTTCTTTGATTTGGCAAAGATATCTTAAGCATGTGCATTTTTCAAAATAATAACCCTTAATTTGAGGGACCTTTGGTCCATTTATTGATTTAGGTGGTTTCATGGTGTTTGAACTTGTCACTAAGTCCAACTAATGGCTTGGGTGGAGTTAATTTGGTGACTTTAGGGTAGTTATGTCACATTTAGTGCATGGGTCCAAGTGGGTGCAAATGACCAAAACTTGGGTTTGGGCTAGGCTAACCATATCAATTGGCCCAAATAAATACTTAATTTTGTGTAGATGATCAAAAAGAATAGCTTTGGAGAAGAATAGAAGTGGTTTTAAGCTCAATTGAAGGGTCAATTTGAGGGAATTTTGAACCTTAATCAATTGGTATATGTTGGGGTAGGCTTGGGTCTAGCTTGGGTTAACCTTGAGCTAAGTCAAAATTGATTATTTTAAATGGTCAATAGGGACCTTATGAAGAGTTTTCAACATTAATTGGATGCCAATTTGGTTGTTAAGGCAATCAATTGGGTGAAATTCGGGGACTTAGCCAATTGGGGCTAAATTTGATAATTTTTGATTTAGGCCAAAATCAAATGGATATGAGGCTTCACAAAGGTCAATTGATGGTTGATTTTGATGTATAGGAATGTTATCAATATTTTTAAACATTAATTAGGGCCAATTGACTAGGCTACGGGTTCAATTTGGTGAGATTAGGTCATATGGTCAAAATTGGGGCTTTAACCTAACTCAAAATTGGGTTCAAATCATGGACCAATTGATCTTGGATTTGGTTTAATTTGGTAATATCAAAAGTTAATTTGAGTTTAGGATGGAAATTGAGGTCAATTGAGGTCAAATTGATGGACATTTGAATTGAATTTGGGGAATTTGGGCTCTTAAAGGCAAATTTGGGGGTTTTGGTTAAAGATGGTCAAATTGGCCAAATTGGGTCATGTGGTAGTAGTGATAAATGAAATTAAAAATATTTGGGATTTATTGGGATTTTCTTGGAATTTTTGAAATTTTGGGTCCAAGAGGGGTATTTTGGTAATTTGGGGTGTTTTAGGGGTAAAAGGCCAAGATGGGTATTTTGGTAGAGTTGAGGTACCAATCATCACCAACAACCCATGGACCAATGGAAACCCCATTTTTGGTCCTCTACATATTGGTCTTAGCCAAACCATAGCCCTAGGGCTTGTAGGTTTAGGGGACCATCTAATGAATCAGAAATGTGAAAATGAGAATTAAAATGTATATCAATTCTCAAAAGAGAGTGTCATAATGTAAGGACGGACCTTGAATGTAATGATTCAGAAATGTAGGACTGATTCGGAAATGAGAATTGAAATGTAGGTCAATTCTCAAAAGAGAGTGTCTGAATGTAACGACTGACGTCGAATGTAAC